>JASCZW010007378.1:0-12176 GCA_034211315.2 Aedes japonicus
TTCAGGCATTCATTTATGTATACTACTGACCATTTACAGTTGAAGTTGTCACGAAAGGCTTGCTTCGTTTACCACACGAACAAATCCCTACCAAATCATGAATTTCTTGGGGAACTTTCACACTTCTTGTTTCCTGAGAGACTCTGGAACATTGAACTTGTCATTTGCAGTCACATACTGGTTGCCGGGAGTTTGTTTAAAGTCTGCTTTTACGTGTGTTTCATCGTCAATGATGCAGCAGTGTGGTTTCGTGAACATTTGTGTGTACAGCTTACGTGCACGTGTTACGTGTACAGCTTACGTGCAGCTATCCAATTCTGTTTTTCATTGCGGTATGGAGCTTTCTGAACATTGAATGAATGGAGCCCGGCTCGTTTCTTGGCTTTCTGCACGAAACTTTTGGTCAAGTTTAACTTTTTCGCGACATTCCGAACGGAACAGTTGGGTTTGCGTATAAAGGCAGTAACCACTCGCTTGTGATCCTTAACACAGTATGGAACACTTTTTCTACCATTAACCTTCTTCCGATCGACAGTTGAACGTTCTCCGAAACGTTTTATGACATGAAACACTGTAGACTGGTGAATTTTCAATATCTTTCCGATGGCTCGATGCGAAAGAAGTGAGTTGTCGAGGTGCGTGTGCAAAATGCTCTTGCGCACTTGCTGTGCCTTCGATTCTATTTTCGAAACTACGACACATTTCACAATGAAACTCACGCAGTGTGAGCAATACACGCTGAGGTAATTTTACTCCAAATTTCGTTGAAATCAACCTTAAGGGCGAAATGTTACAGCTAATTGAAAGTGATGCAATTCAACCGTGGACACCCTATATTCGATGAACAGAGATGCACATTAAACTAATTAAATTTTGACACAGCAACAGTAAGGATGGTTTTGTGGCAACTTAAAAAATTAGCGGTATATAAGAATACGTTGAATTGCGAGTGTGCGAACCGATTTAAACAATCAATAATGATGGTGCTGGGGCCACTGACATGCGCGAGTGGTTTGTTTCTATGGAATAGAAAAACACAAGTAAATCGTTGTTATACCTTAATGAACGCTCCCTCGCTATTTTGGCCTGATTTGGCATCTTGTCATTACGCCACAGATGTTTTGGAATGGTTTAAAGCGAATGGAGTCCATTTTCTTCCGAAAGAGGCAAATCCACCTGAGCAGTAGACAACAACATATGAAAACCTTATTTTGATCTTGGTATCTGGCCTTGGTATTAAAGAGCTCAGATTAATATGTAAAATACCTAATTAAAATACCTAAAAATTGCAAGCAAAATATCTCTCGAATAACAAAACTTAATATTTTGGATACCTGGGAATACCTAAGAGATACTATTTTGGTACTGTCTTACCTCGATTTGATATCTGCATAACATTGTGGGAACAATTTTATGGTATTAATCTGACCTCTTAAATATCAAGGCCAGTTATCAAGTTATTCGTTCCTACTCGGGCACCTAACTGCCCGGAGTTTCGATCTATCGTGCAATATTGGGCGCTCGTGAAGAGGAAACTCTCTCAATATTGTAGAGAGTATAGCATGTACTTTGTTTTTGATCAATCATATCCAAAATCAAACATGAACGACAAGCTACAACAATAGAAAAATTTCGAAAACCTTGGATAAAAGCAGCTCAATTGGTTGCAGAGAAGTCTGCACAGACCCTCATGGCTGGAGTAAACTCAAAAGTTCGTAATTTCATCATGCATCCTAATTAAGTAACTGTAATTAGTTTTAAGATGACTAATAATGCACAGTTCAATAAATAAAAAATACATATTGCATTGATCTAACAGTTAATTTTGTTTTTTCCAAATATAATCTGTCCAGAACTTGTCGCGAACAAGCCTTCTGTAGTTTTGCTGAAAAAATATTTCATTGACTATGTTAAATCAATTACCTTTTGATAAATTGTAAATGATCATCGTCCTATGATTGCTCTGGTAATATTTGCTGCAAAGTTTGGCCAAGTTGATTCCACTAAATCGTTCTTCACTGACGGATCATTGATAGAGGAATCAGCGGGCTTTGGAATATTTAATGAAATTTATAGCGCCAATCGTAAACTTCAAGCTCCTTGTTCCGTATATGTCGCTGAATTAGCGGCAATACACTTTACGCTAGAAATTGTTGCCGCATTAACACCGGATCAGTACTTCATTTTCACGGATAGTCTCAGTTCTATAGAGGCTATTCGCTCCTTGAGGCCGGTAAAGCACTCCTCGTATTTTCTCATGAAAATACAGGAGCTTTTAAGTGCTTTATCTTCCCGTTATTTTATCATTACCTTTGTATGGGTTCCATCTGTTTGTTCAATTCCAGGCAATGAGAAAGCGGACTCGCTTGCGCAGGTGGGCGCTATGGAAGGCGATATTTATGATCAACAAATCGCCTTCAATGATTTTTTTCCAATTTTTCGTCAACAGTCACTCGTCAGCTGGCAGGTTAAATGGAGTAAAGGAGATTTGGAGCGATGGCAACATTCTATCATCCCAAAGGTGTCGAAGAAATCATGGTTTTGGGGGATGGATGTGGGTCGAGACTTCATTCGTGTGATGTCTCGCCTCATGTCCAATCATTATTCTTTGAACGCTCATTTATACCGTGTTGGGCTGAGCGGCAGCAATCTCTGTGAATGTGGACAAGGTTACCAGGACGCAGATCACATTGTTTGTTCATGTGCTGAGAATCGTGGAGTCAGATCGGAGCTTTATGATTCCCTTAGGGCTCGAGGTAAACAACCCAATGTACCAGTTCGAGATATATTGGCTGTACATGATCTGGAGTACTTGAAACTCATATATGTGTTTTTGACTAACATTAGCTTTAGATTGTAGTTAGTTTAACATTTATGTTTAGTATAGGTTTTTTTTTCTGTGTTTGTGTTTTTTTCTTTTTCAAAAATGTTCAAGTCAAACAAAAACCAAAAGTTTTTTTAAGTTTTCAGTTTTAAGTTTTTTTTTTGACAATTTAGAATATAATAAATGTGTTATGTAAAGCATACTTTAAATCCCCGCCCATCGTCCTATCCGTTAAATTGTAACTCCTATTTACCTCGAGACGGCCGCGAGTAATCGGCTCTATCTCCTTAACTTTAGTTATAAGATACATGATGTGTACAAATATGAAAACTTGGCTCTGTAAAGTTGAGCCTGTACAAATAAATCGATTGAGCCTGTACAAATAAATGATTAATAATTTTTTTTTTAAATGGAAACTTCCATCTGATTTGAGTTGATGTTTTTGTATGTCGACTTGTCAATGCCAGTAACATTTACTCAAATTTGAGTGACTCCACTTTTGACGAAAGTTATTGATTATGTCACTTGGTAGAGGGAGAGGGGGGGTTTGGAAAACGTGACGATCCATACAAAAAATTTGAATGTCCATACAAAAAACCGTGACATAAAAAGTCACTTTTTGCATGACGTAATTAATGGACGTTCCCAAAGTGAGTTAAAAACAACTCAAAACTGTGTTGGAACGGCTGGCCGTGTACCACTAGAAACTATCACAAGCTATCAGTGGTACATGAGTGCGACCCAACACATTACTATTGCCTGTTGAGGTGGCGGATTCGTCGGTGCCTCGACCTACCCCGCAGTGGGATGTTAGGCAAAGGTAACGTCCTTATTTCGAGTACTACTTTACCCATGCCCTTTCGCTCAATTTTGAATACTTCTATTCAATGTTCAACCTCCCGCACACTGACGGAACTTTCAACACTTTCTCTTCATATCTTTCATTCTAGCAAACATTACTGTCCACTCTTGGTGCCTCATGGTGATGAGCGAACAGCTTCTTCTACATATTAATCGTTACTTCACGCACGGAGAATATAATACAGAACTATTGCGTCTGTTTAAATTCATTATTTTTTCCTGTGTGTAAAAGTTGGTCGCGGGGCATATCAAACAGCATCAACAAAAAGTACCAAATCCGTTTATTCGGACACAATCGTTCCATAGATGTCAATGGATACAGGATGTTGTTGTGAATATCAACATGTCCCTGGATTAATGAAAATTAAATTTCAGGACAGTTTGTCATTCTATTTTTGAGAATGTGACGATAGGCCTAGACTGTATTTGTAGTTCACCCATATGGTTTGAACTTATCAGCCTAAATGGAAGGATTTGTCAAAATAAATCGAGAACTTTTAATTGTTTTTGAAAACTTTGCTAAATTATTCACCGCCTCTAAGTAACACTATTGCTTCTTGTTGTTATGGCAAAGGTATTACATTTGAACTTTTAAACTCATCCCCAATCGGCTTCGAACGTGTTTTCTGCTCTATTGTAAACAAATCTGATTATCCCCAACGTGCAAGTTTGCTACAGTCGTATTAAGGATTTAAACCATCATGCGATTAATTTTTCGCAATTATCATTTTCCTCCCAATGTTAATCTAATTAAAATTATTCATGGATTGTTTTCCTATCCCTTTACCAATGCCCGCCCACAGGAAGCAGTAAATCAGAACGAAACGAGCCTGGCATCCGCTTCCAAGTGATGGAGCTTTGAAAAACAAATTTTCACATCCCTCTGAGATTTGTAACACATCCGCACAGTTCAATTCCCTCATTCCCAATCACGTTGAGTAGAGGAAAAAATCAAGCCCGTGCACGATGGTGGCAGCTCCAGTAAAGCTACCTTCAACCACCCGTTCCGGTTCCGAACTGAATTGGCTCAATCATCACCTCTGGTCTGAATTGCGTCTTTGATGCTTGCTACTCGGCTTTCCTCCTCCTGGCCTCCGGTTCTCCGGTCATCCGGTGCTAGAGCAAATCTTCACGCTTCCTGTCCGGAGAGGAGATCCTTGTTAAAATTCATTACATCACTTGAGCCCTAATGATGGCGCAACGGCAGGAGTGCCATAGAGCGTACAGCAGACAGAACGTGATATTCCGTATTCTTTCCTGTGGTTTTCTCTGTTGGCTGTTGGATTTTCCTGGGTCGACCACTGCGAGAGCCGATAGACCAGTAGCAAAGGATGCAGTGTGATGAAATTTCTCTCCTCTTCTCTGTCTTTTTTTTTAGTTGCTACCATCCAGGACAATCGATTCCGTATTTTTCTAGAGTTCGGTGGGCGAATTTCGCAGCTGCCCCATGAGTCACCTTACAATATCAAGATATTTCAAAGTGGCGGTCCGTGCGAATCATATTTTTGGGAAGAGAAAACACACGAACGTAAACTCATACTCAATCTAGTAATTTAAAGTGAAACTAGAGAGAGTCCGTTTTCCATATGATTTATAGGTTAGGTTAATAATCAAAACAAAACAAACAACGCTCAAATTGCTTACCAATTGATACTCCAGTGGAGCAAACGATTCTTGAAAATTTCATGCATTAAGTCCTAATAGTATTTGATGTTTGAGCTTAGAAAACTTCGATATGATCCCGTATGTCCGTAAGGATGACTATTCAGGATTGATTTTTATTAATTGATGGAG
Organism: Aedes japonicus; assembly: GCA_034211315.2. Lineage (NCBI taxonomy): Eukaryota > Metazoa > Arthropoda > Insecta > Diptera > Culicidae > Aedes > Aedes japonicus. Next base: position 5,480 of record JASCZW010007378.1, read on the forward strand.
TTCTACGATTTCTGGACGATCTGCTGTATCTGTAAGTTCTTTAAACCTGTTTGGATTCTGTGAACCATTTGAGGTTTACATGGGAATCACTCTGCGAATAGCAAAATGGATACTCGTTGTCTGCTAGCTGTGTGCCAAATTCTTTCTAAATGAATAACCACTCATTTAATTCTTCTTACTTCTTCTTGTTTTGCTTCAACTTCTCTCCAAGAAACTCCGTTTAGTTCTGATAGTCCCCGTTTCATTGAGTGTCCCAGATTTCTGAGGCATTGTTCCATTTGTTCTAAGTATTTATAATGGCGCCTCTTTGTTTTGTATTGGTGGTATTTGAGTCAAACACTCCTTTTTGTGGGATTTCCGAGCAGAGGTTCATACCAAGTTTTGTATAAAATCATCAATTATTGATCACAGAATATGCTTTTATTCAGTTCAGGCTGAACAAATAGCCAAATTACAAAGGAAATAACAAATAAATACCAGTGGGTTATGACATTGTTTACTAATTTTATGATCATGGAGTTTAATCTTACAACAAATTCCGTTTTGTGAGAAAATTTATTGAAATAATCTCAAATCATATTATAAATATGATATGAAATTCATACGCTCTTAACTGAAATAGTAATTCTGGTGAAAAGCACAGTTTCATTTCCAAAATATACCGATAATATTTATAGTATTCTAAACCGGCAATATTCATAAAGATTGGACTCGGAAAAATTGCGACTCTTTGTTTTGGGTGTAACTTTTTATCGCGTGGGTGAAAATGAAATTTTGGGTAATACTAGTTTAGAGTGTTATGTTTATGTGTGCAAAATTTAATTGCGATCTGTCAAGCAGTTTTCAAGGGGTTTCGTTAGAAAACTGAGATCCTCTGCTAGTATCCCTTGCAACATTACATACGAGAAGGCTCATGCTAGCTCTAACGCAGAAGCCGCTAATCTCTTCGCCGAATTCTTCGAGAATGTATTCAGTAAGTCGTGTCCTGTACCTCGTCACAATTGCTTCGCGCATATTTCTTCGCACAACATTAACTTTCCCGTCATCCAATTCTCCTCTGAAGAAGTACTGAAGGTCATTTACAATCTCGACTCCAAGAAAGGATCCGGAACAGACGGCAGACCACCACTACTCCTGAAAAAGTGTGCTATGAGCCTCGCAGCCCCTGTCACGATTTTATTCAACCGATCGCTTAGCGAGAAAACATTTCCTTCCGTTTGGAAGAATGCTTCTATCGTCCCCATCCATAAGTCAGGAAACGTCAACCGAGTCACAAACTATCGTGGTGTTTCCATTCTGTGTAGTTTAAGCAAAGTTTTCGAAAAGCTGATGCACAATGTTCTCTATACAGTAGTCGCACCATTGATTTCTGAAAATCAACACGGCTTCATGAAACATCGCTCAACAACAACAAACTTGATGTGCTACGTTATCTCACTGTCACGAGAAATTGAATTGGGAAGGCAAGTGGACGCGGTGTATGTCGATTTTGCTAAAGCATTCGACACAGTTCCTCATATTTTGATAACTGAAAAATTCAAACGCATCGGCTATCCTGACTGGCTAACGAAGTGGCTTTTTACATATCTTTCTGGCCGCACAGCGCACGTAGTGGTCAATTCATCAAGATCTCGTCAACTCAACATCACGTCAGGAGTACCCCAAGGCAGCGTATTGGGCCCGCTGTTATTTAAAATCTTCGTTAACGATTTGTGCTTGTGCCTCTCGTCTTTCAAATTATCGTTCGCCGATGATCTCAAATTTTTTCGTGTAATATGTTCTCCACGCGACTGTTTCGCCTTACAAGAGGATATTAACACATTGTTAATCTGGTGTAGCGACAATGGCATGCGTGTAAATAACGATAAATGCAAAGTTATATCCTTCACTCGCTCCAACAATCCCGCTCATCATCAGCATGGGGTCAGCGCATCTGGATCGTGTGGCTTCAATCTGCGACCTGGGAGTTACCATCGATGCCAAGCTACAGTTCAATCAGCATGTGGGAATTACGATTGCTAAAGCCTTCTCAGTGTTAGGGCTAATCCGACGGCACGCCTCTGAGTTCAACGACATCTACGCTTTAAAATCACTTTATTGCAGTTTGGTACGGAGCATCCTCGAGTATGCGGCCCCCGTTTGGTCTCCTTATTATGTGGCACCCATCGTTTCCATTGAACGCGTACAGAAGAAGTTCGTTCGTTTCGCACTTCGTTCACTTCCCTGGAATGACCCGAACAATCTCCCTCCGTACTCGGACCGTTGCAAACTAATAAGTTTGGAACTACTGACTGGCAGGCGTGTTAATATGCAGCGTCTGGTTTTTGACATCCTATACGGCGTTATTGACTGCCTTGCGCTGCTTGAGCAGATTTCACTGAACGTTCCTCCTCGTCGACTTCGAAATTATCCGATGCTGGCTGTTCCTTATCACCGCACTAATTATGGCTACAATAATCCGTTAGATTCGTGCCTTCGCACTTTTAATTCAGTATGTGACGAATTTAACTTCGATATATCCAAAAATGTTTTTAAAAATTGAATAAGTAGAATTGTTTAGACTTTAAGTTATTGAAAACTAGTATTAAGTAGTTCAGTCTGTACGATAGTTTTTATCGAAGACGGTGAAAATAAATAAATACGATGCATTCGAAACAAGAAGAGCTACGCCAGCAAATCTTGGGCGCGGTGATCGATAATCCTGGTCAGTCGATCGGCAGTCGACAGATGGATCGGCAAAAGTCTTGGAATCCACCATTCCACCGATTCCCGCGTTCTGAAGATGTTCTTGGAGACGAAGACCATCGAGCGGGGCGCTGGCGATAGTGAAGAAGAAGAAGAAGTTGAAAAAAAGCGGAAAAACATTCGAAACCGATGAAGCTTTGAAGAAAAACTGGGTGAAATTATGTGAGGAAGGACAAAACCTCGCTCAAGATCTCATGAGCAGTGTTAAGAGAAATGTACGAGCCTTCAGCTTGGAGGAGGAAATTCAATGAATAAATTATGCCAAACATAGCTAAGATATAGTTATTCAATCTCTGAAAATTTGAGAAGTATCCGGTTTAAAATGAATTTTTGGTGATCATTTTTGTGTGTCTCATTTTTTCGAAGTCCAGTCTTTAGTAGGTAGTTAAATTAGTTTGTAAAAAATGATAACAAATGATAACGAAATACCGGTAAACATGGTAGCTTGCAAGTAAGTCAGTAAGCATTAAAAGCTTACTCAGCAGTAACATCACTAAATCTGTTGAACTCGGCTTCATCAGATATCTCCAATTGCTCCAATTCAACATCGCCATTTTTGTTCTCCAGGTCGACCTTGATTTAACCATCCGAAGCCGGTCCGACTAAAAAGAAATCCTCGGATGATACACATATAACGGGCTCGGTGGAAGACGACGTTTCCAAAATCATGACATCTCAAACATGAACTATACTTAGCTGGCTAGGATTCCACACCCGATAACCGTTGATAGCGTACCCAAGAAAGATCCTCTTTCATTATCAACCCTACTTCGTTGTTTCTTTGGAAAGTGGAGGAACACGCTGCATCTCAATACTCGAAGTTTGCACAAATCGGGCTTACTCCTTTCCCATCGTTCATATGGAGTTTCACAACTGTCGATCGCATTCCTGGGACTGCGGTTGACGACGAACGCAGCCGCCTGGATAGCATGACCCCAGAACCAGTTATTAACACCGGTTCGTTCGGGCTTTGTCAACTAATGTGCAGTTCATCCTCTCGCTAACGCCGTTTTTTCTCCGGCGTATGCGGAACTGTCCATTTCATCACAATCCCCTTGTGATTCAAGATCGCTTCAAACTGCCTGCTGCGATATTCGCCATCGTTCTCGCATAATAAGCAACTAATCCGGTGACCAAACTTTGCCGTGGCAAATGCTTCATAGTTGCGAAAACATTAGAACACTTCATTTTTTGCAATCATCAGGAACACTATGCAAAAATGGCTCTAACCTTCCACGAAAGTCACAAGGTATTTCGCGCCACCGATACCAACCCAAGTAACACTAAAAACATCTTTTTGGTCAGTTATCTTGAAATTATGTTATACAGGAGTATTAAGAATGCAATGAAAAACATCTTTTGTCATATACAAGCTAAGAGGATGTTATTGCAAAACATTTGCCTATCATTAGTCACTCATGAATTTTTTCTAGAACATATGACTTGACTTTGTACTCAAATATGACCAAAACAGCACAATTAACCGATGTTTTTATAACATCTTTTAGGTCGCGTAAGAAGTTTTAAAAATGCACTGCATAACATGGTGTTGACAAGAAAAGGTCTTATCTAGGTAGTTTATAGCACCACAAAAACCAATAGGTTATAATCAAGTTATTAAAGAGTAAAACTAAATGCAGAAACACAACAATTCAATCGAACAAGTGTCAAACTAGCAGATATTAACACAGATCGACTTTGACAGTAATGTTCGTTATGAATATGATGAACATGTTTATGAAGTCCCATTACTTTTGATAAAATTTATCATATCGATTGAAGAGCATACCTAGCCCATTTGCAAGATATCTTCTTAAGAAACGATTAGAGAATTGGTCTAAGTACAAGAAAAAACAAACATATTTTTCGGAACTATATCATGCAATAAAAACCCCCATCTGCAGTCGATTCATTGTGACGGACCACAAGAAACGTCATTTTCTCTCAAGTTTCTGGAGCCAAATGACATTTCACTAAGAAGATGCTCTAATATGGTTATTATGATGTTATTATAACTAATTCTAATAATTTGCAATGGACCATCATGAGTATGTTATTAGTCTGCCCTCAAGATGTATTATGGACTTAATTTCAACATCACGCCATAGCTAAGGACACAATTACCGGTTGAAACTTTGATTACAATTATCACTAAAAATTTCGAAAGCTGCGTTTTTATTCGTCGATGATTGAGATAATACACTTTGAATTGTTTTTACTTTGAAACTACTTGATTATAACCTCTATGTTATTATGATGCTAGAAACCACCAAGATAAGACATCATCATGTTGAAAGCATGTTATTCAAAGCATCTTGAAAACGTATTATTAGTCCGAAATCTGTATCTAAAAACTTCTTTTGTGGCCCTAAAGATGTTTCAAATAGATCGATTTATCGCGCTGTTTTGGTCACATAAGATACCAAAAATATGTTAAGTGTACTAGAGAAACACATGAGATCATGCCTTAAAGATAATTTTTTGATCATTACATAACAAGTTGTGTTACTTGGGAACCGGCAAAACCGGTCCACACACGTCGAAATTAACTAATCCGACCACTCGCGACGATCGCTTTTCCGTTCGAGTAGGAAACGGATTTCGCGTTTGCTTGCACATCAAGAACGGTTCACAAAGGACACACCTTTGTCGATACGCGACAAGTCTATCCCCGTCACCATCTTGTCCCTAATCAACGTTTCGATTCCGCGCACGATCAAGTGACCAAGACGTCTGTGCCATAGCTGCAAACCTTTGGACATTCGACCACTTGTCAACATCGAATTCGACGCGCTTTTCTGGCTGCGCAGAGAATGTCGGTATAGCTTTCCAACTCGCGATCCACACGCGACGACCTCGTTACCGTGACGAATCTCGACCTGTCCGTTTTCATACATAACTGTCATTCCAGCTTCGTCGACACGCATAACCGAGAAAACGTGTTCCCCCGTAAATTTGGAACATACCTACAACACGTTTGTGACTGAACACTCAATCGGGTACATTGATCACTTTGACGGTAACCACGTACTCCGCCAAAATAGTGTTCTCCAATTGGAACCCTGCACTCTCGACATAATACATAACCCTGCACTTTCGATCCTGTTTTGCACGTTTTTCCCGGTTCTCTTCGCCTTCTGCACTTTAACCTCCGCAGTGTCGTACGCCTCAATTGGTTTTTCGGAAGGGCTTTGAACAAAGACTCTTACGCAATTCTTCGAGGGAAAAGAAAACCAATGTTTATTCATTCGTATTTGGTTTGGGACTGAGGAAGTAAAAACAAAGTCAATTGTTTGAAAGGTATACACCAAATCGTATCTGTTCTAATAGTAGTGTACAGTAGAGTCAGCTCTAACAGAGCTCACCCGAATTGTCGATCATAACCGCTGAAATATTTCGAATGACTTAGCATGCATTTTTTTTGTAAATGTAAAAAATCATCTTCCGACAAACATCTCATGTGGAATTATCGTAGAAATTGGTTTGGCTTCCACCGCAGTTCTGTACCAACACAGTTCCTTGGATGGTAGGGATTACTTCAAGCGGCGTACCTCGATTGGCAGGTGCAGCCAAAATGCATCGTGCCATTACGCAAAACCGGTGATCGAGTGGTATGAAGCCAACGAGTTTGTTATTGTGCCGAAGGAGGCAAATCCGTCAAACTCACCAGAACATTGCCCAATAGAAAAATTCTGGGCGATTGGGAAGGGTAAACTCCGGAAAACAAGGAAAGTCTTCAAAAACGACAAGGATTTGAAGAAAGAGTCGATGAAAGTGTGTAAGGAAGATGATGCAAGCGTTGTACAGGATTTGGAGGGTAGCGTTAGGTCCAACGTGCGGGGATTTAGTAGGAGAGGCTCCCGACAAATGGACAAGAAGGTGGAAGCCATTATTGAGAAAAATCCCAAACTATCTGTGCAAGAAGTGTTCCCGGTCGGTCCGGCACTGGTTC
>JASCZW010007378.1:12229-80289 GCA_034211315.2 Aedes japonicus
CAAATATTCTCAACTTACGTTCAACTGGCGTAAAAATCAGGAAAACAAAAAGACTTAGTAAGCAAAACATAAGTGTTATGCAATACTAAGTCACGGCGTTTCATTTGCGAAACTGTATTTTTTCAGAAAACTTACTCAGCTGTTTATGCCAGTCGGTGTGTTTGTAACCATGAACATATTTTGAACAAAGCAAGTAGAGAACTCTTCCTTGATTACAACTCTAGGTGACAAATAACCCAGAGGTTTGTTTAATTAGTGGCTATTGTGGCGATCCGCGATGGCATAAATGAAGACCGGATCGGGTCGTCACATATCTGTGTAAAATGTGACTTGTAAAGTTGGGAAGTCAAAACTTTACGTACAAAAAGTGAAGCAGAGGAAAGGACTAAAGGCGTGCAAAGTGAAAAGGTGCCCAACCGTGATGACAAACTAAATTTAACTGCAAAAAGTTGTGCTGAGATGCTTCACACCAACATTTTCTTGAATCATAATGGACGATGAAACATACGTACTCGAAGACTTTAAATAGCTTCTTGGTCTGGCTTTTTATACTGCAATGCAAAAGAACATCGTTGCTGAGCAGAAATATTTTATTTGGCTGGCAATATGTAGTTGTGGTAAAAAATCTAAAAGTTTCGTCTCTACCGACACTATCAATAATGACGTGTACGAGAAAGAATGTCTGCAACCGTTTATCAGCTTCTGCGGTTGCAACCGTTTATCAGAAGCCAAGACTCTCCAGATTTGTTTTGGCCTGATTTGGTGTCTTGTCTCTATTCGAAATCCGTCCTGAAATGGTATAGGGTACAAGACTTCAAATACGTGCCAAAACAGCCAATCCACCAAACTGTCCCGAACTTCGCTAAATAGAGATGTATTGGGCTATGGTTAAGTGGAAACTCTTCAAATCCGATGATTCCAAGAGAAGATTGAGAATCGTCACGGAGGATACCGTCACAAGGATACCGTACACAACCTGATGTCGGGTGTACCACAGAAAGTTCGAGAATTTTACAGAAAGAAGGATTAACATCTTAATCAAATGTTTGTTATGTAGATATAACTCTATCATTGTGAGATAAACAATCGCATTTCAATGTTGTTACAAGTGCTTGACTATTTATGGTGGTTTCACTTAGTTCGGGCTGAGTTTTGTGCTCTGGTGATTCTCAAAAACAGAAATTTCAGTATGGTTTTGTTCTCCACACTTTATTTATTCACCAAACAAATAAGAACATTTCAGCAAAAATGTTATATCAGACGAAGAGGCGTCTATCAGTTGTCATTTAACTTTATCTCTTTTACTTCTACTTTTTCCTCACAAAGTGCAACGTTTTTTTGTTCAATTGATCGCTATCCTTCCTGATAGTAGAGGAAAGGCTTGTAAGATGGAACAGCGCCACTTTTGACATTCATAGCGACAACACGATCGCGCTGACAAGTGTTAACCTCATTTTTTTACTATTCTTCAATTTTCATTTGCTTTTGGAGTGAATACACTCATTCGATCTAGCTCTTCCAGGTTTCATTGTTCGAAAGTGGTGAAAAAATTAAAATAGCAATTATTTCTTGTGCTTAGTAAGTCGACATTTCCCATCGATATCAAAAGGTTAACATTTGTGTTGGATAGCATTTTTGGTGTTTTTTTATGATTCAAAGGCATTTCCAAATAAATCGTAACGTGGAACCATTTTTTTGATGTTTTGTGTTTATGGCGTCATGTTTGTAAGATGGAACACTGTTGAGCATGTACGATTGAACACATTTTTTTCGTTTTAAAACATATGAATGACATTTTTTATGTTTAAAAATGCCATGGAATCAATAATATATTAAAAAATAAAAATACATTTTTTGAAATGGCAATTTTTGATAAATTTCGAAAGTTGGCCATAATTTTTTTTATTACTATAAATAATCAGTTCCGTGGGCAAACTTGGAGCCCTTTAGTTCCTCTTTCGAAAAATCCTCGAAAAAATAAAAATTCTACATGTTACGAGCAAAAAACGAATCGTGTTCCATCTTGCAAGCCATTTTTTGAAATTGCAATTTTGGATGGATTTCGAAAATAGGCCATAACTTTTTTTTTTATGGTTATAAATAACCAGTTCCTTGAGCAAAGTTGGAGCCTATTAGTTCCTCTTTTGAAAGATGTCTTTGGATCTGCGAAAAAATAAAAATTATACATGTTACGAGCAAAAAACGGATCGTGTTCCATCTTACAAGCCTTTCCTATACTGTTTAACGGCGTTTAGGTATAATTACCTAGTTCAAAACAGCAAATGTAAAAAATAAGGCTTGCTACCCCTATATCAATCTGAAAGACTTGATTCGTTTTAACTCAACGTTAAGCGTTATTCGAATTGTAACTAAATGAGCCATGCATAGAACTGCTTAATATTATTTGGCTCTCAAGCCCTCATCCAAATTACACATTAAACCCATCGCACAGCAACAGCAGCCGCCTGGAAGAATACAACAGGGGGAACCGCATTCCGTATCATTTAAAGTGACAAAGCTGATTGAGGTGAACCGAAGTGAGAAAAGCTATCCATGAACAGTTTCACACTGTCCATCCATCCCCCTGGTCCATACACCCCAGTCGTCAATTTGCTCACGTGTGAGTCTTCCGTTGCTCGAGCTTGCTCCAGCTCAGTGACTGTCTCCCCACACACCGCACATTCAAACAGAGCACATGTGTGATGGCATTTCAGTCCAGGCACTCGAGCAAGGGAGGATGTATTTTTATGTAAAACACGACCGATACAAGCTATCGTTTTTCGCCCCCTTTCACATGCATGTGTTGTGTACGGTTGGTGCTGCACGGTTGACAGATGTTTCGGTCAGAAAGCCAGAACAGACCGCAAAATGATGGCTACAAAAAGTGAAAATGAGGGAAAGTGTGAAGAAAAATCCAATACAAATTGGTCCGGTCAGCAAGGGTCGGTGTTTTATTAGCATTTACGGTGAAAGCGGCGACTCGTTTGGGATGCTGAATGCGATGACGACGTGATGAATAGTTGGGGGAGGTTTTGTTGGACCATGTGATTGAGTGACGAAAGGCGTCCCATATTGGTGTTCTCGGCTGTCAAACATATGGCGCGAACAAGAGGATACAGCAGCTTCTGTTGACTCACGTAGTCTTCTGTCATCAATGAATGGCTGATTTGCAGCAAGGGGTATTGATTTTCTTCGGGATTGATTGCGAAGCTCGGTTTGAAGATAGGAAAATTGCCGGAAAGGCGGTGCATTGTACCCGGTGATTTGCTTTAATAATTCAGCCAGACGGGAGGGAATGTACGTGTATAAGTGAAGCAGACTATATTACTTTGTGTAAAGTAGACAAATTTAATCGGATGGATTGGCAACGCTGCTCATTGAAGTGGTTGCAAACAGAAAAAGTTGTGCTTAGAAAACATAAGTTTGTTTTCTTCATTGAATGAATTACAGCAATAATAATAATAATATCTCTTGAAATTTATTTTCCATTCATATTGTTACAATTTTACGGTAACGAGGATGATAAAATCGTCAAGGCCATAGAATGATACCGCATTCATTCCTACAACACAGCAGCTTGATACACACAACTATAAATTATTCAAAAATATAAGAGGAAGTAGGGTAAAATCAGCTAAATCATTGTTCACAGAGCCGTGCGGTTTATAAAACAACCTCTATTCGGTTTTCCAAGAAATTTTACATAGGACTAGTCTCATTTGATTGAGCTTGAGCCACTCCGAGCAAAGAAATTTATAATTTATTCAAGAATACAAGGGGAAGCGGGGTATAACCAGCCATATCTTCAATCACAGCGCCGTGAAGTAGTTAAAACAGCTTCTATTAGATTTTTCAGGAAATTTCACATGGGATTAGCGCTATGTAGTTTGTTGATTTTGAGCCTCTTGTTGCAAAGATGTCTATAAATTATTCAAGAATATAAGGGGAAGTGGGGTAAAATAAGCTTTAAAGCTCCACAACCACATCCGTGTGATGATTGAAACCAGTTCCATTCGATTCTCCAGACAATTTACAAGCGGTAATAGCCTAGTTTACATGTCGCGCTTAAAAACAACAAAAGTTACAGATTTTTTACTTAGTTTTCACTAGTTCTTGCCCACTGTGCATTGGTTGGCGTGGAACGGAATGGAATCAAGTAGCTACACCTACATGTCCAGGTAAGCAACTTACATGTATATGTTTAGTCGAGTTAGGCATTTCGGTTTTCGGAAGCTAAGAACCATTATTTTTCGGAACAACAACGATGACGTCTGCACCTACGGCATACATCCACGGAGGTCAATCATACAGTTGTTGATCAGCTGATCGTTTTAGAGCAAACGTGTTCGCGCTGACTGTCAATTTACCACCACCCAATACAATCGTCACGGAAAATAAATTTGGGAGAGCATTGTAAAGGGTTTCAGACACAAGGGTGTCCGCCATTTACACAACAGCTTGAGTACATGGGTTGCTCAATGAACATTCAGAGCAGGTGCAAGGATGTTTGCGGGTTATTTCACAGTTTTGGTAAATCGGTGCTCATTATCGAACCCTATATCAATTTAATCTAAAGTCAGCACACAGAGTGCTTAAATTGGATATACTAAGACGTTTGATTGAACCCTTGTGTAGTACACAAGGATGATCTGTATCGGTTCCTTGGTTTGTGTACGCAAACCAATCCTACGACAGAACACAAGGATGTTTCATATCCATCTGTTTGGGCACAAAGGGTTTTGAAACCTACCCAAGGCAAGGACACAAGGGTGTTCTAGGAATGCTATGCCAAGGAGAGGATACAAGGGTGTTCTCTTGGTACCATTTCTAGGTCTTGAATACAAAGGATGCTCAAGACTAAGGCCAAGGCTTCGACACAAGGGTATCCTGTAGCCTTTCTACGGTTTGTGCACAAGAGTGTGCAGACCTATCCAAGGTACATGGGTACTCAAACCCAATCAACAATGCCTGGGCAAACAGGGTGCTCAAGCATAAACCACACCGGTAATCATTGGACATATACATGTACACATCTTGATTACCAATATGTAGGCTCTAGGGTTGTCTGCAGTATGTATTCGAATACAAGAACCTATGACATAAAGCTTGAGAGGATATCGGAAACAAACCGCTTTCATTATTGACATTTACTTTCGAGTTGCAACAAATGAATCATGGATGTCATCACAATCCGGCAGAGGGCAACATCGGAAGTTTTACCAGGTTAGTAAAACAATATGTGTACCAGCCGAGGTTGACATTCGGATTCTACATGTAATCTTTTCCCACGTGTACTCAAATTTTGGAGTGAGGATATTCGATGAAGCCACCACCCATCGGATCCCATGATCGTACACTGTCTTCAGCGATCGAGAGTATTGCCTCAAACGACATTGGCAACGCCAATTGATGGCGGTTTATTATGGCAAAGTGGCCATCCAGGATATAAAGCTAGCGGACACGTAGGCCATCCCAATCCTGGCATTCCAATAACGGGCGAACTTCGGAAGGACATCGCACGGACTCAGAAAGAACCAAAAATCTGTGTTAAACCAAAACACAAGGAACAGGAACGCAAAGTTCGAAGGATGTCTACATCGTTTTCGCATTCGAGCGAATGAAACGTGGAGAACGGAGAGCTGAGAGACGAACGATTTTACCATCAGCGGCAGCCGTGAGCAACCAATTCACCCACAAATACATTGAAACAGCAATTGTTCGTTGGTAAAACATAACCATGGAAGGAATTGTTCAAAAATGAGTATGTTTGGAAGCAAAATTACCCTGCTCTCGCTACGCCACGGCTTCAACGATTGTTCCACCGAATCGAGAGGGGATTCTCCTTCCTTACCATTTCGACCGATAGCGCCAGCGATCATAGGCGACCGTTATCGGTGACGTCACCGCTTGGAATCATCTGGTTGTTGGATAGACGATGATCTGATGTGCAATAGTCTTGTCGGCTCTGACTCTTGAGAAAAATGGATGGGCGCAGAGCCACAATGAAATCATATTCTGTGTTAATTGTTTGTGATATAAATAAAATGTATTTTGAACGAACTGATTGGATGGAACAACCAAAAGAAACACGCATGAACAAAATACAGTCCACTTAAGGAGACACTCATTATTATCCATCTCACAACTGGCAGTGCAAATTCATTACCTTCCAATAAGTGTTGTTTAGCGTCCGGTAACCCAACAGATTGCTCATAGCTGCTTTGAATGATTTTAATTTGAAGGTTTGCCTACAAAGTCACAAAGTAACAAAAAAAAAAAAATTAATACATACGTGTCTACGATAGAGCGACGCGAGTAAAATATAAAAAAAATACGTCCAATTCGTAAAACGGCCAGCAGCTATTCCGGAATGTGATGAGGTTCTTGAAGATCTTATGCGTTTCTCGAGAACGATACAGAAGCTCTATTTCTTCGCACTCAGACTCCCGCAGGTGGCGCTTTTTATTCCGAAAAAATGCGTATCGCTAAATATTTTGACGCGGACGTTGATTCCGAATGTTGTTTACAACGGAAAGTATTTGGTGCATTGTGACCAGTTACAGTATGTCCCATGGAAATATGCGAAAATTCATACCTCAGTTTTAATAAAGTTTTTTTTTTCACAGAAAATGATATAAAAATCATACTAGAAATTAGAAGAAGAATTAGTATCTTCCATTTAATTCCAACTACTTTTGCTTATCTTCGACAGATACGCGTATTTCGTCTACAATGTGCAGACTTCTTCAGTGTCTCGTACTAATAACTCGAATACGAGACACTGAAGAAGTCTCCACATTGTAGACGAAATACGCGTATCTGTCGAAGATAAGCAAAGGTAGTTGGAATTAAATGGAAGATACTAATTCTTCTTCTAATTTCTAGTTACAGGTATTCCACTAAACAGCTCAAACCCTCTAGGATTCATAAAAATCATAATTTTATTTAGGGAATCGTTAAGAAACGCCTTTCATGGTTACATTACTCAATATGTCCACCATTTTTCTCTATCACCTTTTCCAAACGGGGACAGAATCGAGAGCATACCTTCTCAATGTATGAGTCAGTCATCGAGTTCCATGCCTTGGTAATGGAAGCTTTAAGGGCGCCAACACTGGGGTGAGAACGTTCACATCCTTAGCCTGAACATATGCCCATATTGAGAAATCCAAAGTATTCAAGTCCGGGCTGCTAGGAGGCCAAATGTCCTTTGGCCAAAATTCCATGTTTTACTTCAGCGACGATTGAGTTCTTTTTGAGGTATGACACGGTGCTCCGTCCTGTTGGAAAATGACGTGTTGGTTCATCCATGGCAGAACGTGATCCTTCAAAATGTTCATGTAAACCTCGGTATTAACTTTTAATCCAGCTTTGATAAATACTGGAGGCATTTTCAAGCCATTGGACGCACCTGCCCGGAAAACCATGACTCTGGCCGGATGTTTGGTTGTAAACTTGAATTTTACGTTCTCGGGAACATCTTCAAACTTCTTCGGCGAAATAAACCTGTCTATACGTATATTAGATACGGGATCGATGGTGAACATTTTCTCATCGGAGAATACGATGATGGTATGCCGTAGCCGTAGTTGTTTGATTCGGTCCGTTACAAGGTGGCGCATTTCAAGTCATCTTTGGCCAACCGTTGCATGGCAGTTTTTGAAATATCGGCTTCCTCAAGCAATTTCCGGATCGATCTGATAGGATTTCGCCTCACTTTGTCTCTCACTGATCTAGTGACCTTTGGTGTGTGAGCGGACCGTGAACGGCCACTTCCCGGCTTCCGTGGACGTGGTCTATCAAGGAGGGACGTTGGTTACGGTAAACGATAGCCAGGTGGCATCCCACAATTATTGCAATTTGTTTTACGGGCTTTTGGGCGAGCAGAAAACTAGTCACAACCTTCTTTGCGTACATTTTTCTCAACTTTGTTACTCGCTAACCACCGTTTTGATGACATCGACTCAGAGTATACAGTCAGATGATTACACACACGCATTAAAACAGGTAAAAATAATGTTTAAAGCTACCCAAAAGTAAGTATTGATAACTTTTGCAGCTGTACGTTAAAAGTAGATATATGGTCAACTTATTAGGTGAGGGCTGTGCACGTTGGTTATGCTGAAATTTGACGAAGCGGCTTTTAATTCTCAATTTGCACATTCTGTACTCGATTGACCGTATTCCAATCTCGCGTTTTTGCGTTTCACGCATCGCAATAAAAGCTGTACGCAGCTTGCGTGTATTGCCACAGCTCTGGTAGTATTGCCATCACTATACGTATGTATCATCGATCCTTCCCTGCCAACCTCCTACAGCGTGACAATGTCAAACTTGAGGACTCTCAATAAGTCGGACAGAACGCGGGTATTTCTCAAAAAAATGAGAGACATATAGTTCCATGGTTCGAATTTCCAATAGTTAGCTCGTTTTCGTTGCCTCCTTAGTTACCATTTTAAACCATCCAGCTTTATTAAGTTTTATTAAAGTTTTATGAAAGCCACTAGATATCAATTTGGTGTTATTATTTCTTGGTGCAATAGGTTTCACATCTTATTCAGGTTTATGAGAGCCTCTAAAGCTTGTTTATAATGATCTTAAAACCTTGTTTTCTCAAATTCCTTTTACTCCTACTTAAGATTTTATTTCGACTTCGTAAACTCGTTAAATGCTGTTTGAAATGGCTTTTTAGGACTGATTCATATTATCTTATTATGGTCAGCCGAAAAAACAAAAGAAATTTTTTTTCCTCCCGTAAATGCATTAAAAGGCAATTTGGCATTGAAGGTTTAAGAACACCAAAAATGAAACAAAAAGTTTTAAAGTAGTTTATTTCGAAGATAAAAAGGCTTTTGGAATGTAGGAAAATAAATTTTGCAATGCAAATTAACTGTAGATCAGAGGCCAGTTTCAACCTTACTGAATTCCATAAAATTTCAGGAAATTCGTGATTAATTGATCGATGTAACGAGATGTAATGTAAGCCTAGCTTTTTCATTCGGCCAATATACCGAATCTGTCATTTATTCAGCTATATTCTACAAAATGTTGCTATCAGGATGATCAATGAATTTAAAGGCAATTGAGGTATTAATAATCAATTTATAGTTGTTCACTTCCATGTAATTTTGGGTGGTCGGTTCAACTGTCCAAACAGTGAAAAAGTACCTGGCAAACATGAACATACATGTCAGGAAACGAAAGTCGCGTCCACAGGTTTCTGAGCTGCATGCAATGATTCAGCGGCAGCGACTGAAAAATATGGTCAACCCAATTTTCCCGGCGAATCGCGACGTGGCGGTGGTGATAGACGACGAGACCTATCTCACCTTGGCTGACAACGACTGGCAAGGCATTTTGCATTTTACAGCCCCCACGAAGGAAGTGAACTCCGAGGTGAAGTTCATTTAACACACCAAGTTTCCCAAGAAAGCGCTGCTGTGGCTGGCAATCAGCGAGAAGGGTCTGCCAAAGCCGCTCTTTCGCTCCGGAAATTTATGGTACGAAATGCCTTGCGTCGTTCATCAAGAAATACCATAAGAGTGAAGACGCAGTGTTCTGGTCGGATTTGGCGTCGGCCCACTACTCAAAGCGAAGGTTATAGGAGATGGAGCAGCTGAATATCGATGTGGTACCCAAGACGGCGAACCCGCCCAAAGTTTCCCAGCTGCGTTCCATCGAGAATTTCTGGGCCAACTTGAAGCATTAGATCTACTGCAACAATTTTGTTACGAATACTGAGGAGCAATTGATAAATAAAACGAACAAAAAACTCAAAAACTTGCCTACATTATCCATCTTAGCTTTTTTTTATCACCATTCGAAAAAAAGGCAATTTTTTTAAATGCAAACGTTAAATATGTTGTTACAAATTTTCAATGATAATTTTAAAGATTCGAATGTATAATTTTTAAATGTGTCATGTTAACAAAAAGCAAAGGAACAAAATCTGTTTGGAGTTGATAAAAAAGGTTTCATTAATGTATGGCTCATAAATTATTCGGTGAAATAATTTAACTGTTTTAAGGCATAAAATTAAATGCGCATATGATTTGCATGATACGCTGTGAAAAAATCATTTTGTTTTGGATATTTAGCTATCAAACAAAATTTCCCGTAACACTAGAACTGCTTAGAAATTATTCACTGCTAAAGGAATCAGAAGAGCAGAGAATCGAACAAAGCAGAAAAACATAAATAAACCACGATGTTACAGTGACGTTTGAAAGCTGTGGCCATTTGGCCGTATGCTGGTTTTCATGGCAGCCAATAGATTTTATGAAGGTTCACAAGTGATCATTACATCTTTCACTAGAACATTTTCAAAATCTTTACGATCTTATAGAGGTTTTATTGACTTGTTTTTACAACCGTCTATAGAGTGGGACGCTTTGTTCAAATTTCGGCTGTTAAGAAGCATATAGGAGGTGTTGGGAGAGGAAGCCGTTTTGAATATAGTTAAATCAACAAAGCCTGGAGGAGTGTTATACGGCTGGAAGAAAACTAAAATTGTTACTTGGGCTGGGTCTATCTTTCGGTCCATATCAATATTGCGTGTTTCTTGTACTTATGATTTTTACGGTTAGCATATAGGGCCAGCCACACCGCCGGAGGACGATTGTACACATCGTTGATTAGAGTCCCACGCTTGAAGAAGGACAAGGATCAGTTGCCCCTAACATGGAGAACAACCGCTGTTTTGAACCGCCCCTAAACTGGAGAACAGAGGCTCGGATAGGCTGCAGCCTTCGAAGAGAGGAGATTCCACCGGGTTTTGTTTGGCCCATTACGATAAAAACCAGAGTAAAATGGATGCAAGGATAGGGAGTAGATTTCGATGAAAAATACATCAGTCCTCGCAACCCTACCAAAGTAACATTGCCAAAACCATCCAGCTTTATTAAGTTTTATTAAAGTTTTATGAAAGCCACTAAAATCAATTTGATTTTATTATGGTACCAAGAGTTGCCAAAAGGTTTTATACTTTAGTCAGGTTTATGAGAATCTACACTGCTGCTTTACAAAGATCTTGAAACCTTGTCTTCTGAAATTCCCTTCACTCCTCTCAAAGATTTTTTTTTTTGACTTTATGAACTCCTAAAATGCTGTTCTGAAATGCTGTTTTAGAACTCATTCATATTATTTTATTATGGACAGTTGAAAAAGCAATTTAAAACCATTTTGCCTCCAAAATATGCATAAAACGGCAAATTGGCATTAAGAGAAGTCACAAATTGACCAAATAGGTTTATAGTAGCCATTGCGAAGATATATTAGCTTTTTGGAAAATATTAGTTCTTCCAATCGCCATAGTGAAGTAACCATTAAAATGTACAAAAATAAATACACCAAATTTTAAATATAATGCAAATGAACTGTAGATTGGAGACCAATTTCAGCATTCTTTCATATAAATCGCATATATTTGATTCAATTTTGTTTTGTTGTCGTAAACTCGCATAATTTCCGAGGAGCATTAATTTTTGGCTCTTATTGTGCCAATATTCACCATAAAATTAAATGCGCAGATGATTTGGAACATGATATGCTTTAAAAAACTCAATTTGTTTTGGGATATTTTGCTTTCAAAAAAAAAAAAAATATACCGCAGCACTAGAACTTTTTTTTAAATATCATTTTCTGTCAAATGAATCAGAAGAGCAGAGAATCGAACAAAGAAGTACAACAAAAACCAACCACGATACCTCAGTGAGGTTTGACAGCTGTGGCTATTTGGCCCTATGCTAGTTTTCTTGCAGCCAATAGGTTTTATAAAGGTTCTCAAGTGGTCATAACATCTTTCACTAGAACATTTTCAAAATCTTCATGGTTTTGTAAAGGTTTTGTTAATTTGTTTTCACAACCGTCTATAGAGTGGGCGACTTTGTATAAACTTTGCCTTTAATGATGCATAGAGTAGGTGTTGGTAGACAAAACAAAGCTGAGAGGAGTGATAAACGACTGGAATAAAACTAAAATTGTTACTTGGGGCTACTAGGCTATCGTCAAGCGCAACTTCAAGAAGAGTGGTAAGGAGTGCGATTACATGGAAGCGTTAAAAAATGATTGGTTTGCGGCTTTCAGAAATTGCGACAAAACTACTGTCCAGTGAATGGTGTCATATCCAAATTCTGGAAATATAGTTTCTTACAATCTTCTTTGTTTGAACTAAATGATACCTACAGTTGGTTTTATTTTTTTGTTAATTAAAAAAAGCGCTGCCAGTTCGCTTTCGATACAGTCCTTACAATAGTATTCATGAATTGATTACTGAACGCTCAGTAATAAAACGTAGATTTCGAAATCCTTGGTATATATATGGACAAAATAATATTCAGAATAGAAACCTTTGAATTCTCCTGCTATGCATTAGACAAACATCTCATAAAAACAGAAAATCTTTCAAAATTTTCCCTCATCGGCCTCTGTCTCAACTAATACAATTGGTAGAAGGAAGCAAAAGTACTTACCATTTGGCACAGGTGCTATTCCTGTTTTGACTGCGCTGTTCGTAGAGACCCTCGTCGTCGTCACTGCCAAAAGCATGAGGAAGAGGGCCCCGATCGTTTGGTGTTCCGTGGGGTTCATCAGCTATTCCTGGGAGACGGTGTTCTCATATCACACTTTTGCTATCGATTGTAAGAGAGTGGCACGCTTTTTTTCCGAGCCCTGGGGAGCTACTTATCCCTTGTTCCAGCAGACAATTTTTATTTTATTTTCACTGCTTCCCAACCACTCACTAGCACTTCGATTTACCGTTCACTTCTGTTTGTTTAAGGAAACTGTTAAAGCACTTTCCACTTGAGTTTAACCTTTCACCTCATGCCGTACCATACAAATGCACAAAAATCTCGTATACGTGATGTCACAGCTTTAAGGAAACGGAAAAACGGGTTGTAGTATCAATCTGGCAGCATGAAATGGGGTAGAACAGTCTTCAAATTGCGAAATGTCTCCAGACAGCACAACATTAACTTGTAATTAGGAGGTCCATGAACCTGCAGAAGAACGATTTCGATTTGGATTTTCTACGGGTTGGCTGCGTGATTCGTCATCAATTAAAATTTCATTAAAATCACTGGAAGGGAAACATGGTAGAAGCATTTGCTTGCTTCAACCGGAGATGAAGCGAAATCTTCTGAGAAGTTTAGTGCTAGGTAGGAACGGTGGGAGTGAAAGTCACATTTTGGCTGCAATGACGGAAATGTACACATACTGCGAGAGAAAAATAAATATTCTTAAGATGTAGAAGAGGAAGATCCTGACTTCGTAGAAGATTTGCTATTGAATATTTAACGTGACAAATATTAGCACCGCAATGCTTCGAGGATACTGTTCTTGTGCGTAGGATCGAAAATTGCGATATACTTGACGTGCTATATATTTTTATGAGTAAAAGTAAATGAAAGAGATAAATACTAGTGCCAGTCTTAAGCTTTTAACCATCATACTGAATTGGATCTAATTCGAATGCTAAGAACGACTATTATGTTGTTTTTCGAATTTAAAAAAAAACTCAAGTAAAAGTTTACAAAAATTAGCGGAATATCTACTCACTGTATAGCATCATAAAATTCCTATTCTTTTTACACTTCAAACGCATTGTCGCTGACAATCAACACCACGTGGAAGCTGGAGTGGAGGAGCCAGTTAAAATCGCCAGTGACGCCATCAGGTCAGTCGCCGCTTAGCAAGCTGAATAGCAATCGCATGAGCGAACAAGGATACGTCGTCCTAGCAGGCGGGTAGGTGGTTGTGTCATTTTTCACTCGCTTGCATTTAATTAGAATCCAAAACGGCACCCGTTGGTGGTTGAATGTATAAATAAACCTTGATAAACGACCTTTACTATTTAGTATCGTAGCATAGTTTTGTGTTGTCAGGAAGGCGGAAGAGATGGTGCAATCTAGCCATCCAGTGTATTTAAATAAAATAACATTAAAAAAAAACATTTGCTTTGGTTCAGTTTTAATACCACCCATCTTGCCCCCTGCCAAAATGGATTAAATATTTAATTTCACTTTGCATCGTCCAGTATCACTAGCAGCTCACATTTGCGGATCACGCTCATAAACACCCGTTCGCTAGGGTAATTTAATGAGCAATTTTTGGAGGTCTGTTTCAGCAATAGATGCCAAACCGTGGTTAGCTGGACATAACATCATTCTGCAGACGCACCCACTAGAAATGACACCAACCATAGTAATGCCGCAAAACCGGAAAACGATCTTTTTTCCAGCTAATATTTGCAAAATTAATTAATTGGTATACCGCAACAAACAGCCCAATGAGAGGGGTTCATTGTGAGTTTTGGGGTTGAACACACTTGCCGGCGCAGTTTGATTATTGTTTGAAGGAAAATAGGTTGGTGAATTACATAGTCTGGTCAACTATGGTTTGATCAAATCGGAGTAGTTTGCTTCAATTTTTTGGCCTAGCTTAAAAAATGTCATCTGTAGTAAGGAGGGCGCCGGTGGTGTCGTGGTGAGTGTGGTTTCCACTCACCCCAGTGCATCTGATATCAATTCCAGCTGGCTGATCAACTAGTTGCTACCAAATCTGATACCCCTAAATACGTTTATCTCTGGAAATACGCAAAAAATACGTATAGGAAAGGCTTGTAAGATAGAACACGATCCGTTTTTTGCTCGTAACATGTATAATTTTTATTTTTTCGCAGATCCAAAGATATCTTTCAAAAGAGGAACTAATAGGCTCCAACTTTGCTCAAGGAACTGATTATTTATAGTCATCAAAAAAAAGTTATGGCCTATTTTCGAAATCTATCCAAAATTGCAATTTCAAAAAATGGCTTGCAAGATGGAACACGATTCGGTTTTTGCTCGTAACATGTAGAATTTTTATTTTTTCGATAATCTTTCGAAAGAGGAACTAAAGGGCTCCAAGTTTGCCCACGGGTCTGATTGTTTATAGAAATAAAAAAAAATGATGGCCAATTTTCGAAATTCATCGAAAATTGCAATTTCAAAAAATGTATTGTTATAATTCAATTTATTATTGATTCCATGGCATTTTTAAACATAAAAAATGTCATTCATATGTTTAAAACGAAAAAAAATGTGTTCAATCGTACAAGCTCAACAGTGTTCCATCTTAAACACAAAACATAAGAAAATTGTTTCACTTTACGATTTGTTTGGAAATGCCTTTGGATCATAAAAATACACCAAAAATGCTAGCCAACACAAATGTTGAGCTTTTGATATCGATGGGAAATTTCCACAAGAAATAATTGCTATTTTAATTATTTCACCACTTTCGAACAATGAAACCTGGAAGAGCTAGATCGAATGCGTGTATTCACTCCAAAAGCAAATGAAAATTGAAGAATAGTAAAAAAATGAGGTTAACACTTGTCAGCACGATCGTGTTGTCGCTGTGAATGTCAAAAGTGGCGCTGTTCCATCTTACAAGCCTTTCCTCTATATCTCTTGATAAAACGCATGAAATATTTCGTAGACTGATGAACGTATGTCTGTTTATTGTGTAAAATCAATTTTTGGTGATACTACAAGTTTTAAGATCGAAGAAGGCGTCTAAAGAAAAGCAATTGTGTGCGGTCACAATAAAAATCCGGATCAGTTAGTAAGAAAACTTACCAAAAAGCCTTGTTTTCCTGAAAGCACTTCCCATAACGATCTTAAATTTTTCGATACACGTTTGACAACAGCCAGGAAGGCTAGGAGAGGAACAAAAACGGATCTCCGTAATCACTTGATGGACGCCTACACAGCCATGGCTTATCCTCAGCTCCCCCGCTATTCTGGCCTGATTTGGCATTTTGTAACTACGCCAACGATGTTTTGGAATGGTATAAAGTGAATTGAGTCCATGTTGTACTGAAAGAGGCTAATCCATTTAACTGCCCGAAGTTGCGACCTATCAAGCGGTATTGGGCCTTCGTGAAAAGAAAACTCTTTCAATATAAACAACAAGCTATAATTATCGAACAATTTCTAAAATCTTGAACAAAAGCAAGAAAATCGGTTGCTCAACCGTGTAGGTTGTAGAATTCTTGAGTTATGATCACTTGAATGCGTCCAAATTTAATTTGAATCGGGCTTTAAAGCGTAATAAAAGTCACCGTAGATATTCTGAGAACACTGTAATATGAAATTATCAACTCATAAATATAATGGAGACCTCGAAAATCGCCTTGTTGGTCATGTAAAACGTCAACATCTAAATTCAAGCGTGGTTTGGAGTACCGTAGATACTCTGAGGATATCATAATATGTCTGTAACGATGTGAAGATTTTCCTTGTAGCTTTTACTGTTAAATAGTACGGTCAAAATACTCTAATCCTCCTTGTCAATAAAAGTCTGCACAGACTTGTATGGCTGGAGTAAACTCATAAGTTCGTAGTTTTTGCATGCAGCCCAATTAAGTGACTGTAATTTGTTTAAGATGATTCATAATGCACAATTAAATTAATAAAAAATGCATCTTGGATTGAACTAACAGCAAATTTGTCGCGATTTTATCTCGAACATGCCTTTATGTCGGAATAGAGACTGTATTCGATGAAATTTGGACACACGCAAATGTTCGTAACTTTTTAGCGTGTGGGTAAAAATTATTGAGATTTTAACTGAATGTATTTCATTGTGTTGTGTCATTTTTGTTATGAGTTATGTTCGTGAAAATTGGTCGATTGATTTCAGTGATGGCTTCGAATGAAGAAATAGTGCGCCAACAAATTTTGGGCACTCACTTCGAAAACCCAAATGCTTCGATGGATCGGAAGACAGCTCGGAATCGTACATTCAACCGTATCTCATGTGATCAAAACGTTCAAGGACCGTAAGACAACCAAGCGGAAAAATAGTAGTGGCTAAAAACGTGGCACATCAAATCCGGAGAAGGCCAGGATGGTATTGAACCAATTTATGCGTTATCCCAACATTTCGATCGAAGATGTTGCGAAAAAGGCGAATGTTTCAGTTTGTTTTGTGCAGAAAACAATGAAACGTTCTGGACTACATGTGTAAAAGGTCCAGAAGGCACCGAACCGGAGCGATAAACAGAATTAGGTGGCCAAAACTCGTGCAAAAAAACTGTACAGGGAGTGGCTCACAAAACCGTTCTGCATTGTGATGGACGATGAGACCTACATTAAAGCTGACACCAAACAAATGCCAGGACAGGAACACTACGTCGCCACCTCTAAATAGGCTGTTCTTGAGAGTGTACGGAAGAAGACACTGTCGAAATTCGCCAAAAAATTCCTTGTCTGGCAAGCGATCTGCGGATGTGGCAAAATGAGTCAGCCCTTCATCACCTCTGGGCCGTCAACGGACAAAGGACGAATGCCTCCAAAAACGACTTCTGCCCTTCTTGAGATCTCACGATGGCCCGACATTGTTTTGGCCGGATTTGGCATCTTGCCACTATGCCCGGCCCGTCTTAGACTGGTACAAAGATAATAATGTAGTTTTTGTACCAAAAGACTTCTTAATCTTTCAAACACTCCGGAACTTCACCCAATTGACAATTTTTGGGTAATCATGAAGGCAAAGCTCGTTAAAACCCCAAAACTGATAGAAAATGAACTTGAACTAAAGAAAGTGTGGTTAAAAGTAAGTAAGCAAGTCTGTCCTATCATTGCCTAAAATTTGATGAGAGGGGTCAAGGCAAAGATGCGGGCATTTCTGTTGGGAGAAGAGGTTCAATAAACCAATGATGTCAAAACTTAACCATTTAGTAGTACTTTATTTCCAGAAATTTTGAAAAGAATCGGGCTCAAGGAAAATTTTTGGTGACCTATTTTGTGTGTCCAAATTTCATCGAATACAGTCTTTAGGCCCTCTAATCATGAGCAAATTCAACAATACCATGAACATGGTGAATTCGACCATTTTCGTGATTATTTGAACTAATATGTGCAGTTATATTGACCATGATTTAATAGATGGTATAACATAGGAATAATTTTCAGTGTACCAGTGCAAAGTTGGCATAATCGAGGTTGTAATCAGACTTATTCAAAAGCAGTGATACATGAACTATTGGTTTTCTTTAGAAAAATATGCCAATAAATTGGCATTACGTTTATCTTATGGTAAGTGGCTCATTTCACCAGATTTTAGCCCAAATTAGTAATTTTTTCAGGTTTTATCTGTATAACTACAGTCTCTGTTGCATATCTTGCTTGACACTTGGCGTATCTTACGTGAAAGTCTCTACAGAATCGGTTGGGGCTCGTGTCATGCTGTGATGGGGTCGAAAAATAGTCCAATTCACCCCATTTCACCCAAAATATACGTTTTTTTTTAGTTTTCACTCCCAGAACTACAAGCGCCGCTGTATTTTTGCCTGAAAAGGGGCGTAATTAATGTGAACAGATCTTGAAAATTAAATTCGTGCTGTGTTGATATAGTTCATTTTGCCCCACTTCACTCAACATATGCATTTTTTAAATTTTTGTCCCTGCAACTACAATCTCCCATGTTTTTTTTTGTCAAAAAATGCATGTTACTTACGTGAAAAAGTCTAAAGAACCGAAACGAGCTGGTTTTATGCTCTGCCTTGGCTGAGAAATATTTCATTTTGCCCCATTTGTCTCTTTATATGAGTTTTTAGTTTTTTTCCCTATAATTATAAACACTGCTGAATGTTTTGTTTGAAAAGAGGTGTAGCTTACGTCACATTTAGTGCTGTGCTGAGGTCAGAAAATGATTAATTTTGCCCCATTCAACTCGATATTTGTTTTTTTTTGTGTCTTAAAGGCTCTTAAAGTCGTGAGTTTTAAATAAAAAACGAACCGCGACTAAAACGAGTTTTTTGATACACAGAAAAAAAAAAAGTTTAACAAGCGCCTAAAATTTCTCCTCTTTTATTCCAAGCCAAAGGAGGTTTGAACAACGAAATTGTTTGCAATATATCATGCAACAAGCTGAATTTTGGCGTTATCTGGCCTAAATTTACATGGAAAATCCCATTATTTTCTGCAAAAACTAGCATTTCCTTTAGGTTCATTGGTAACGCAAAAAAAAAAAAAAAAATGTTTCGTTTTATCTGTGTACAGTCGCTTAAAAAGTTGCGTAAAAATATGCCATGTAAATACAGAGTCAAATGTCAGTTTAATTGAATGACCGACAGCCAAAAAATCTCTGTGGAAAGGCAGCATCGTGCTACTCGGGAAATTCCTGTAGCTGCAAAACGCTACGCATACTACGACAAATTGTTTTATTGTATGTAAAGTATCCTCAAGGCCATAAGTTCGTGTGTCGGCATGGTGAACTGTATAGCTTTTGTAATTGCTGATCTTAAACTGTCATTTCGAGTCAAACTGTAGCTTGAACGAGTGGTGAAATTTTGGTATTAAAAATGTTGCATAAAGATATTATGAATGTTTACCTAATCTCTCAGCTCACAAGCAGCGAGTAGAGATGCTTCTGATAGCAAAAGGTATAGGTAGTGAGTCAAGTGTGTCCAAAAATGTTACAAATTGGGTGAAACAGTTTGCTCGACGCTCGGTTAATGTGCATAAAAAGGACCGTTTTTAAAAGAAAAACATTGATTGGCTGAATAAAACATTCGAGATATGAATTACAAGCAGTGAACTCAGATTTTTTTAGCGATTCATGTTGGGGTGCATACTTTTTATAACGAAGTAAAAGTATCATATGAGATATTTGTTGTATTACTTATTCAGCATTTCAAGCTTATTGCTTTCAGAACTTTTGCCTATTGGTTTTTCTTAATGAACTTTCACAGCTATTAATTGAGAGATTTCGATGCCAGGTAGGGGATGATGGTACAAAACGCACCGTTTAAGCAATATCGTGAATTACTAGGGGATGGAAGTTGAAATTTAGGAAGAAGCTATTGAGCATGGTGCATTAAGATGTTTTCGTTGTAGATCAAATGTGATTTAAATACAAAACGATAATTTTTCAGGAGTTTTTAAACCATTTTCGCCTGTTTAATCGCTCAATATGCATCCCAAAATTGAGGTAAGACGCACCACACCACTGGGATATGATGCACCCCAACGGATATAAAATGTTACTCTTTAGAGTTGTAAAGTGAGCAGGTTGCAACATATGGCCACATACTTTTAGCTCCATTTGGTAGTCAAGCCGCCAATGGGTATAGAATAAAGATAGTAAAACGTTGCGATATGTTGCCAACTCCTCATTATATACACGCTTAGAAAAAAATACCCTACCGAGCAGTTAAGTGTTTGATGCCAACGGTGGATATAATTATGTTTACCTAGCATTGGGTTAATTTTGTTTTTGATTTGAGGAAGCACTTTACTAGAAATAAGTTATTTATAACTATAATTTAGAAGAAAAATTAGTAATCTCCATTTGATTCCAACTACCTTTGCTTATCATCGACAGATACGCGTATTTCGTCTACAATGTGCAGACTTCTTCAGTGTCTCGTACTAATAACTCGACTTAGTACGAGACACTAAAGAAGTCTGCACATTGTAGACGAAATACGCGTATCTGTCGAAGATAAGCAAAGGTAGTTGGAATTAAATGTAGATTACTAATTTTTCTTCTAAATTATAGTTACAAGTATTCCACTAAACAGCTCAAACCCTCTAGGATTCAAGTTATTTATACCCAATGATTATACCCAATGTTTGATTACCACACTTAACCAATCCACTGGGTATTTTTTTCTAAGCATGTAGATGTATATAACGCCACGATGCGTTCTGCCCCGATTTTAGTTTTGCATAGTTTTGTTTAAGAATTCTGAAAAAACGTGGAATTATAGTGACGTCATGCTGAAGTTTTGTAGTGTGCGATACATGTAAAGTGAATTTATTATAAACTATGGTTATTATGCATGGTAAAAGCATATTTTAATAACACTATTATTTACATATGAGCTACAGTCATGAAAATTTCATCAATTTTAATCATGTTTTGATGTATTGAGTGCCTTATTGTACCACACAATTATGAGTTATGCTGTGTTATGCAAAGATTGATAAAGTATCATTTCAATAAAGCTATATCTTTGAAGATTTGAGCATATTTATTGCGTGGGTCGTTCTACCCCACCAGTGCATTTTGTACTGTTCTCCCCTACCATTTTTGCACTAATATGATTCTGTTCCAAGTACAATCATGCCCAATGCCCAGGGTTTGAGAAATTTTCTATTACGAAAAACTACTAGACCAGACGGGAATCAAACCCAGTCACCTCCAGCATGGTGTTGTTTAGTAGCCGCGCCTTTACCGACTGAGCTAAGGGAAGACCCATTTTTATAGCTGTTGATTAATCAACGATCTACAAATACATCTGATGATCCAACAACTCCTCGGAAGCCTGGTGTACACGGTCCTACACGTCGATGTTTTAGTGATCTGTCCGAGAGTACCAGAGACAGATACAGCAAACACCTGGCTAAAAATGTATTACTTGAAAATCTGCTGCGTTAAGAAGAAAATTTAGCGCATCATCGCGGGTCTCTGACGAATCTCTTCCGTTGAAAAATCGTTGCTGTTAAAAACACGTGTCGGTTTTAGCAAACATCAGAACATAACTGTTCAAAAGTTTGCGAAACAAATGCACGTTGTTGTCCACTTGGAAGAAGATCATGGATCACCGTACACAAATAATTCTGTAGATTTCACGTCTTACGACGTTGACGCGGCTTGATCGGTCAAGGTTGCATTACGCAACATGGTACACAGTGATACTTTCAGAATATTGGAGTTTGATGAAGTGGCAGAACGGATGTCGGCAATGACGGCGACTTTGGATGGAGAAGTAGTCGACTGTACACTACAAGTTGCCGACGGAATAGACTCTGCCACTGGGTTCGCGCATTACAACCAGGGCTCAATACTGAAGCAGGAGAATTCATACTTTCCGAACATGCTATGCCGTTGATTTTGGCAGATGGAAACGCTCAGAAGTTGTGGATCAATCCGAATCGTCCATCGGACACCTTTTGCCATGCGAGATCGATGATCTAGGTGAAGGAAACTGAACAACGCAAACGTAAACGTGGAGATCAATACTTAGCTCAGTCCAATCCTCTTGTGAAAGCCCAAGCTCGAGAGATCGCTGATGCCATAGAAGAAGTATTAAAAATGAATATTAACCGTCCGAAGATTGGAGGAAGTGGCAGTAGCAACAATGGCAACATGAACCGCTGTCTGTTGAATGATCCAGGCATCTATACCCAAATCCATGGAATCAGTATAGAAGTTCTGGAGAAAATTCGATTTATAAGCTGTTAGGCACTGTCCTCAAATAAATAGGACGCCAAATACCCTAGTAGCACACCATGATCATAATTAGTTGCAGCAACTTGATTATGACTAACAAAAGCACATTTATGTTTTCTCAACTTAACAACAACATGTGTGCTGCTAGGGTAGGTTGAAGATCTCTAAAAGGACATCAAGAAGCTTGTGACTAAGGAACGCGATTTTGTGACACGTCTTCCTCCATCTTTTTACAACAACAGCCATTTGCTGGAATTGATTGAGCGATTAGCAAGTATACTAATTTGAGATTTAAACTGGACGAAATTTATAAATTTACAAGAGCCATTATATAAATATGTAATGCATTACTTTTAATTATAAATAGTCGTACCGAGGTGAAATGAGCACACTGAAATATTTCTCGACAACGACACAGCACTAAAAAAGCACAATTCAATTTCCCAGTCTTATTTACATAAGATGCGCTCAATTTCAAGCAAAAGACACAGTGGCGATTGTAGTTATAGTGGTAAGAACTGACAAACTCCCGATTACTGCAAAATAGAGTGAGATTAACCATTTACCGACTCCAGCACAGCGTGAAACTAGTACAATTTGATTCCTTAGTTTTTTTCACGTAAGATTTGCCCGTTTTAGACATAAAAATTCAGCGGTGAAAATATTTAAAAAAAAACTCAGATTTAGAGTGAAGTGGGACAAATTTGAACTATTTCTCGACCACGACACAGTACGAAACTAGCATCATTCCATTTTCCAGACCTTTTCAGGTAAGTTTTGCTCCTTTTCAGGCAAATGATAAAATGGAAACTGTAGTTATAGGGGTAAGAGCAAAACAATGTTTTGAGATATTGGTGGTGAAGAAGCTACTGTGCAAGATGGACATTATTGTGCGGAAGCATCAGTCGAGGCCAGCCATGTCTGAGCAACCAGAAGGAGCTGCTGAAGATGACAAGACTTACTTGACGCTGAACGGCAACGACTGATAAGGAACCTGATACAAGTCGCTGCTCTTTTCTACGTGGCTTCCTGTTCACAGGAATGAAGTGCCTGTCGAAAGTTTTCGCCTTCATCAAGAAGTATCGTGCAAAGAAGAGTGTAGTCTTTTGGCTGGACCGGGCCTAGCCCCATTATGCTTAGATTTAATTGAAGAAGATAAACCGGCTGAAGATAAACGTTATACCGAAGACCACAAACGCTCTAAACGTCCCCCAGCTGAGACCGATAGAAATTTTATGGATGAATTTCCAACGGAGGATCTAGCTCAATCATTTCGTGGCCAAAACGGAGGAGCTGCTGATCGTTATGGTAACAAAAGAGCAGATGAACATGACGACACCTAACTTCTCATTGGCAATGGCTAAGGCTTTGACCAGGTGCCGTTAGGCTACCTTACCTTTTTCAAAGAAGGCTTAGTCAACATTGGATTGCAGGAAAATTTGTTTTAATATATAAATTTTTACAATATTTTTTTTGGTTGCCTTTTTTTTAATAAATATGTCGTTCATAGAGTAAAACAATGCAATGACAGTATCGGTTTACCCAAACCAAATTTGTCAGCAAGCGCTTCATTTGAGCTTTCCGTTTTTTGCTTAGCTTACATTGTATCTGGGATTACATTATGAAAATTGAATAGAATAAAACATATGAAAACATTGAATTTTCGTATTAATTTATTTCCTACATCGATTAAGCATCGATGTAACTTCTGGTTGGAGTCCGAGTCTTAACAAGTCGAAGAAAAACTTACAGAACAATTGTATACTTACTTAACAGTGTGACCCATTCGGCCCAATAGCCTATTTGGCCTTATGACGCATTTGGCCTTATGACCTATCTGGCAAAATAACCCATTTGACATTTGGCCTATTGATTTATCAACCATTATGTGCAACCAAGTTCTTAATGGAGCAGTCCTTATCATTTGCTGATCCAATTATTTAAAACTTTTGGACTAAAGTCCACGTTAAAATTAGGACACTTTTCATTCTGTATATGTTTTGAATTATTTCACGGATCACTGAAACATTTCACTTATAAGTGCAGCGCTTGACTGTGGATCGGAAGTTTGGAAGTGGAACAAATCGAAAAGTATGCTCCGTTTATCAAAAGCTTCGGCTCTCCAGCTCTGTTTTGGCCGGATTTGGCGTCTTGTCACTATGTGAATTCCGTCTCGGAATGGTAGAAGGTACAAGAGGTCAAATACGTGTCAAAAACAGCCAATCCACCAAACTGTCCAGAACTTCGTCCAAACGAGAAGTACTGGGCTCTTGTTAATCGGAAATTTAGAATCTTAGAATAATTCAAATGGTACCGATGATTTCAAGAAAATATGGAGAATCGTCAATGCGGGCGTATCTGAGTATACCGTACGGAACCTGATGGCGGGCGTACCACGGAAAGTTGGAGAATTTTACGGAAAGAAGGAATAACATCTCAATCAACTGTTTCGAATGTGTATAT
Source organism: Aedes japonicus (assembly GCA_034211315.2). NCBI lineage: Eukaryota > Metazoa > Arthropoda > Insecta > Diptera > Culicidae > Aedes > Aedes japonicus. The sequence continues at coordinate 36,920 of JASCZW010007378.1, forward strand.
AAGTCTATCATTGTGAAATATACAATCGGTTTGGTTAAACTTTGTGTAGCTTTTTTTGCTGCTATAATTTTGGTGTCCGTTCAACGTGGACAGGTTTTATTAGATTTTTGAGATATCATCAAATTTGTTGGCACAGATCAAAACAGAGTGTGCACAAACTACCGCTAGAAACTATCACAAGCTATCAGTGGTACATGAGCGCGATCCGACACGTCACTTGCCTGTTGCGATGGCGGATTCGTCCATGCCTTGGACGAATCCGCAGTTGTTAGGCAAAAGTAACATCCTTGGTTCGAGTACTTCATTACCCATGCTCTTTTGCTCAATTTTCAATACCCTTATTCTATTTCTAACATACCGTACACTTACGGATCTTTCAAAACTTTCTCTTCATATCTTTCATTCTAGCAACCGTTACTGTCCACTCTTGGTGTCTCATGGTGATGAGCGAACATCTCCTTCTACATCATAATCGTTACTCCACGTAGGGAGAATACAGACATCACAATTATAGTACACATACATGTGGTATTGCTGCCGTTGAAGGTTGCCGAGTAAATTCTCATTGCTCATTGCTCATTAATCCAGTAAATTCTCAAGATTCATCATGGTCTAGTGAGATTAACCACGGCTTCAATAACAACTCTTTCCAAAAGTACACGATTAAACCCCAAGTTCGAAATATTAAAAATGATGATTCTTCGTGGTTGAGCTTTTTTCAATGAAGTTTCGAGTCGTCAAGATCTGTCAGTCATTGATACCACCACAAGAGAGACGTTTCTTTTTTTATTGGTCACAACATATTCGTATTTTTGTATTGTTTTCGTAGAAGGTATAAGTGTTCGTTCTTTTTACCAATTATTTGTATTCAATTATTGAATATCCAATTCTTATTACCAATTATTTCTTATTTTCCATTATCCCTTTACCTTTTCTCCATTTTCCTCTTATTAAGACGTATGTAGGGCCTTAAAACATGAAGCTTTGACTGTATTTGCGACAGACAATTGTTCTGAAGCCACAAGCGTAACAAATGTAAGAATAAAAACACTTTAGCAAACTAAAGTGCTCTTGAAGTGCTTTTTAACGGTTAGTTTTTATACTTATCATGGTGAAGTGACTTAAGCGTCATCATGGGCTTCAAATGGTGAGTTGACAAATTCGGCGGGTGCGACAGACCTCTGTACCTCACAAGTTCTTAGCTCACGCCTCCACGAGTCATATGATCAAAAAAGACTAAGGCAGTCGAAGGATTTGTTGATTGTACAAGAGTTCGTGGAGTCACCAGTCTCATGTCATGTAAAAACTCGCGGTTTTCTGGCCGTAATCTTCCGAAAGTCCTCATTGAGATTGATTATTCCTGCTACAACAAGCCATCAAGTAGGCTATTCGTTCGGGAAAACTTGCTGAGAACCGTCTTGGAGACATAGGTAATCCTTGTACTGATGGTAGTTTCTTATCACATCACATCACATATCATGGTGAAGTGACTTAAGCGTCGTAATAATATCCGTTTTCCAATAGATTGTCGTTAGACTAGGCATCTGTCAACTAGTCCGCTTCATTGCATTTGTTTATTTTTGTCGGCATCATATGTTTTGATACACGCATTTGATTTTGAGCCCAATAAACGTCATTTGCGGGAAGTTTTGCTTTTTGCCTCCCGCTTGAAACAATTTATTTACATATTTACAATTTATTTACACTTTATATGACATTTTAGTTCTAAAAACCAATAAAGGCATTTTGTCAGCCAAAGAGAACGTTCATCGCAGAAAAATAAAAACGGAGTGGTTGTAATTTCATCAAATGTGAAATGTCTGTTAACAAGCGACATGTACAACAAAATTTAGGTTTCTCGAGAATTTGGAATTAACGAATTTTTTAGGTGGGTGTTGGCTAAATTTGGATTTTTCAGATATAATCCTAAATAGGTTATGGAGTATTTTTCTTACATCTAGTAACCTAACGTTCGTGCTCCATCACAATATTTTTTATTGAGATGTGTCCAACTCAATGGGTAAATTGAATTGTAGGTGAGTTTAAAAGAAAGGGAACTTGGAGTAAAGCATGTACTTTTGCACATTTGTTTGAGGATTTGTTAAGCGACACAAATGTCCAAATCCAAAGTTCGGATGCCGTGCTGCATCAGTACCCGGACTTTTTGTTCATGAATCTGGACATTTTTCAAATCACAAACTAGAATGCAGTTGTGAGCTTGTAAATTTGTCTTAATAGCGTATTAGCGATAAATCTGAGAGGGTTGATTCATCGATTTCTTTTATAATTTTTCCAAGTTGTAACATTCCGCCCACTTGCATGTAAGGCGTGGGGAATTTTGATTTGGATTCGGTGGATTGTGAATATCTATAGTTAGGTTATTTTAGGATGCGGAGGGACTGCTCAGAGAAGCAGACATTGAGAGTTTCTGAGCGGAAGAGATAAAGAGAAATGAGCTTTCAGACGATTTGTTTTTAGATCAAACCTTCAAACAACTCACTTAAAATGAAGGGTGACAGTAAAAGTATAGATCAGTAACATTTCAAGAATAAGGGGCTATTAAGTAGAATAGCCGACTTAGTTCATCAGATATAGCTCGAATGGGCTTCAGCTTAATAAAAAACTGATTATTATAGTTCATGTTCTCACTATTCTCCTTCAATGCTCATTTCAGCTAATAATGTCCAACACATAGTTGTAATCAACCACTGACAGCCCGAAACAATAACTCTTAGTATCTTTTCAGAGAAATGGCAAAGCTCTTCAAACAGCCGAGGGATTACAAAGATTCTACTTATATATTTTATCTTAATTTTGTTTCGTTTCAGGCAACAAATAATTTATTTCTACCAAATTTTGAAGACAGTATCTAATATCCTATTTTATTTTGTTTATATTGCTTTGTTTTTTGTTATTCTTGTCTGTTTTCAGTCACAGTGTATCGCCCAGCAAACATTTTGCTTCACATTACTCCATCACAATACACATAAGTGCAATGTTGTACGACCAAACTTGATCAAAGTGCATAGAATCACTCTACACGAACAAAAGTGGAAGCCATATACGTGCATATAAATTGCTAATAGTAGATAAACGATGTACTATGATTTCATTAGGAACATTGAACAACCATCTCTGTTTTCTCTTTAAGATTATATATGTGTAGATACCAATTGCATTTTCAAGCCATTACAACTTCGAAAGCCAGAATAATAAATGTTGAAGAAATAATTAAACTATAGTAGTATATCTCATAAATATTGCAATCAAATGTATCAAAAACAAACCGAAAAAAACGCGATCGTCAGTTGTTTTTCAGCCGTTGAAGATAATAATTACAATCTAATAAAATAATGCTTAGCAAAGGCATTGTAAAAATTTCGATTCTAGCAAGAATTATAAGTGTATTTAAACAGCGTCAAAATCACGATCTCTGATAGTATTTAATTTTTTGACTGTCTTTTTAGATCAAGAACTTTTGTTTTTACTTACTATAGGTATTTTTAGAAATTGTGTCTTCAATTTGTTTGTAGTTTTTTTAAGAAAAAATTCTCGAAACATTGTATCTGGCAGTTTGACGAGTAAACAAACACTGTCGGATGAGCTGGATGCAAGTCAGCAGCTGTAAGTTTTATTATAATTCTTACTTTATTTCCGTAAAATTGTATAAATTCGGTGTTACTCAGCTCATGGAGAACGGCAGGTTGCAAGTTTTGGCAGTACCTATGAGCCGAATGCGAAAAGGATTGATGATGTGGCCGAAAAGTTTGAGCAACGACAACGACAGCCAAATTCCGAATGCCTGATGACAGTGATCCTATTGTATAAAAATCATAATATGATGAAGACTCTCAAAAATGACAACCACTTATGTTTACCTCCGAAATCATTCGATCTGTTGGGATTTTCCAACAAATGACATGAGAATTCATCTTCTCGGGGATTCGTTTTTTCCACATTGATGGAATCTTCAGAAGAAGTAGCTGATAATTCTTGCAAAAATCATCAGATTGCTGGTATGAATCATGGCTTTCTTGATCTTTCAATTCGGGGGGATTCCTTTTTTTGTATTTTTGAAGAAACCTACTGTAAGTTCCACTTTTACGGAAACGTGTTAGCTTATTTTTTATAACAAAAGTGTTCATTTTTTGACTGTTGCTTACGAGAAAATGTCTAAATTTTCGCGAATGCAATGTTTGTACAGTTGAGATCACAATGGTACAAAACTTGAACCTTATATCCTATTTTATAACTTATATACAACTGTCGAAAATGATGCCTGATTTAAGATTTTGTTTGATCATTACAAGGTCACATAAACAATTTGAAGAAGCATTGCAAATGAATCGTAAGTTCACATTATTTATATGTAATCTATATTCAATTCAATATAATCTCTGAATAATCGTTATGCGATTCCGATTTTGTATGGATACATACACAATTTGAAATAAACATCCATATACGATTGCTGGTTTGCTAGGCGTTAACCAAAATGACCCCTGCTGCTAACCTTTTTTCAACTATCCAACATCCCAGTGATTTCTCATGGAAGCGCAGAGGATTTCTCGGCTTCCTTCAAAGCGAGTATCACGTCAACACGTTCCTTCCCATTCCCTGCTTGACCAACATTTGGGCATGGCCGGCGTCGGTATTACTTCATAACGGGTCACCAGTTTTTACACATTGAGGATGTATGCTAGTCCCAAACATCAGCTGTTGGTTCTCTGAGTAATAGCAGCTGATCTGGCAATAACAGAGTAGCATCCGTGGGTGGTCAATCATTCAGGCTCATTTAAGTCCCGTATCTCTAGATACACCGTTAAATAATCTTTTAATACATTTGATATTGATGTAAGCAACATCAGCGATGTAAAGTTTTTGATTATGATTTGATGAACCAAATTCTATTTTGGTACATCTGGTTTGAATGGTGGTTTTATTTCGATGGTATTGAACAGATTCCAGTTTTTTCATGTTTGTTAATTAATAAATTTATGGATGTATTATGTATTTATCTGTGTTCTGAACTGTGTATCTCAAATTTTTTATCACACCTTGGCACTTCCTGGTACATAATTTGTTTGTTTTGTTGCAACAAAAAATAATAATGTGAATTCATTTTTCAAATCACGAACAAAATGTCACAATTAACCAATTATTTTCAACTTGTTCAACCAAAATGATAATTTATAGTTTTGTACTCCAGATTATTTAAGTTTGAAGCACCAAAACCATAAATGTAAAAAAATTGTTCTCGAGGTGTCATGTTGTAGACCTAAAAGCGCAATATGACGATCTTAATCATGTAGATGAAAGTTTCGTGTAATTTGAATCTTGATCCACTTATCTGACTAACTGATTTGTCATATAGGGTATGTGTCCCTTAACTAAGCCTATTATGCAATGATTGATTATATTTTTTATTCTAACTCATGAAGTTTTTAAGCTGTAAGCGAGATTCAACTAGTTAGACACTTGCTAAGATATGTTTGATGACACATTTGATAGTATGTATCAACTCTTTTTATAGAGTCAGAAACATTCGAGGGATATGGATTTAATGTCGGTCTATAAGCACCAACTTCGTCCCATTCGATGGATTTATTACTAAATGAAGTCTTTGTGCGTTTTTTTTTTGCTAATTTTATGAATCAAGGCATTACTAGTTGTATTCGATTTACTTGAAACAACATTTCACAAAACAAACTGAAGCTAAACTGCATCGAAACACCTAAGTGATGTTCATATATGATTTATCAGCCATTCCATAATGAAAACATTATAACTTACTATACAATGATTTTGTTCCCTCGGTGTGCGTTTAGATGAGCCACTTGAATATATACAACCGCAAATTCATCCATTTTCACATGAAATTTGATCAATAACAACCTTTTTACTATGTTATTGAAACAATAGGCCATAGTTGAGAACATACAACACAATATGTTTCCAACATTGGGTCTATAATTTTCGTGTAAAATCATTGTTATTTTAGCTATGTGAACAGTTATTTTTTCACGTGTAACTATTTTCTGTACATCCAGACTGCATTACTAGCTTTATCGATTCAATTAAGCCAAATTTCGATCACTTGAAGATCGTGTAGATCATCTGTTCAACTTAACCAGTGAAATCATGCTGTTCCAAAAGTTCAAGAAATCGAAAATTACGCGGAAGGGAATAACTATAAGTTGCTTAATATTGTCTTAATTGCTCCGGATTACATCGGTCATCCAAATAGCAAAATGATTTGGTTGAATATCGCTAAATTAATGACACATTTGGTGCATAGCCCGGATGAAGGAGCTTGGCTAACATTACATCCCCTTACCCTATGTGTATGATATTTTTAGAGCATGTTCATTCACGTCTGGCATCTTGTTTTCATTTTATCTTGCAATAATGTAATAACACAAGTATTCTGTATTTCATGAAACAAATATATTTTAGAAATGTTTAATGAATCTAAACTAGTCAGTTATGATTTGTTCGTGCAAATATGCATTTATGGCACATTTATGTTTGCCGCTGAATCATTCAGCAATCTAACTCAGTTATGCCAGTATGATGAAAAAATGATATAGTTTCTTGCTTAGCGTTTTGAGCTTATTGATTGCTCTTAACTTAGTGTTCTAATTGCACTTTCACTGTTAATAATTAAGAGCTTTTGATGTCCGGTACCATTTTTGCATTAGTATTATTGTGTGGAAAGTAAAATAATACCCTTTGCACAGGGAGTAGAGAAATTCCTTTTCCTCAACGAAAAATTCCTAAACCAGACCGAGAACCGAACCAGCCACATTCAGCATGGTGTTGTTTTGCAACGACGCCTTTACCGGCTAAGCTAAGGGAAGACCCTTGTACCATTGAACATTATTTGGATCGGTACAATTGCTAGTTCTATTATTATCAAATACTATAACCATGTTTAGCAAATTGGTTATCATTCAAGTAAAGAGGGTAAGGTTCAAAATGTCCTGTCGTTAATCTAATGGTTTCATTTTGCAGATGTTGAAATGGTCGAGTAGAATGAAAGCCGATCTAGTCAACTTGATTTTCATGGTTCAAACCCGGTTCGTGGATATTTTTCTGAATTCCGACAACAATTTGTTCTTCTGATGATTTTTTTTCCATGATCATTGCCAAACTAAATTTATGTTCCATAAGCTGCGTTATTTCAATTCTTTAGAAGTTTCCTCAATGGTTTTTAATAAAAAGCAAAACTGCGTACAATTTAGCATTTCGTGATACTTTGGTAAGTTACTTCTGTTTTCTAATCGTTTTTTAGTTGTATAACGTTCCGTATCTCCGCAATGTAGAAATGCCTAATCCGGTTCCTTCACAAATCACAATGTTAGCACATAATTTATCCGAACATAGCATTTTCAAAACTAGTGTTGCCCAATGTAGCCATGTGACATCTCTTCCATGAAAGGGGCCGTTTGTTATTGTTTGGCGCGCACTGACTTACACCCAAAGGCACGTATTCACCGAGAGACACTTTGTATTATCCAACCAGCACACTCCACGGCCCTCTCAAGGTCGATGCAAAACGAGCAACACATTCCCATTGATCAATGCAAAACTTTCAAATCCGAACCTTACCCAACGGACGCACTATCTTTCACATACATGTGCACACGGGTAGCAAACCGGCGGACCTACACTGATGCGTCCCGGAACGTGAATAACCGAACTGATGCCGGACGAATCTTAGTAAAAACTGAACCGAAAACATAATTTCTTTTGCGATAACATCGAAGCCGCAGCACAAAAGACCACTTCGGTCGGCGGTGGTGGTTATTCAGCGGGAAAGGAAAGGATTCTTTCCCTTGGCGCCTAGCTGGCTGAATAGTCAGCTGCTAGATTTCCCCTCGATGCAAATCCACCCACCACCCACCACGGGATTGTACCTTAGGTATCCGAACTTGGCACGATGGTGGGGATCGGATCCCCAGCACAGTGGGGGAGCTTCCCCTGTTTATTTTTTCCGAAGGGGAAGTTTGACATGATGATGATTCTCGGGTTTCTCTGCTCTCAGTGTTGATTGTGAGAGGAACCATCGACCACGTTTCTTGTGAGCTGCTCTCCTTGTTTACACACCTCGGAGTTTGTGCCAAAAGAACATCGTTCGACCAATGGCAGTCATTCTTAGTTGCTTTCCACTTGGACGACATACTGTTGGATGCTCTGGCTCAAGCTTGTTGAGGAAACCGACTGGCTGCCAATCAGCTGAGATCAAGGTATTGTGGTGTGTGTAAGTAAGAAAATGGAAAAGTTAATGACTGAGAGAATACTTTTTTTTTGCAAATAATCATCTGGAAATAAACCAATCAGAAGTTTAGCAAAGTTTTTTTCTACCCTCGACAGATGATGTTCTCGATGAAAAACGATTTTTATATGGTTTGATTATAGTCACGTTAACACAGATGACATGTCCGTGGGTAAAACTCTAAATATTGGATTTGGTGTGAAAGACAAAGCATTATTTTGTCCAACATGTTATGTTAGTTTCGATTGGTCCGTAGCGGAACATTGTAATGCAGGTGCTGTTCCTATGGGGTACTCTATGATTCGCTTCTTACAAATTATTTGGTGACCCTGGAATGGCATGTTTGATTTGAATGTTGGTACGATGAAAGATCAACGGCATTGCTGGCTGTAATAATTGTGTTTATATGATCGGCCAGCTGGAGATCATTATCTTCATCACGTTAAGGATTGTTGAGGGTCTGTTTGAGAATTAAAAGTCAATAATCAATCAATTATTTTGATAATTGATTTGACAATCACAAAACACTCAGATTGTTTGAAGCAAAAATCTTGAAAATGATTAAATCATAAGCGTTCAAAGTGTTTCTCATGTTAGTGACGCGAATCTATATTAACTATATGTCATCCGATATGAGCCTTCCATGCTATATCTCCTAGTGTACGCTTTCCTTATCACAGTTCCTCCATTGATTATGATCTCTCCATGAAACAGGCTAGTCAAGGAGTTCCAGACCTATTTTAATTCCCCATATTTTTATTGAAAATTACCAACATGTCAATTGCTATAGAAGAATTTTCACTGATGGGTCGCGCATTGATGGATCCACTGGTTTCGGTGTTTACAATGACTTCTCGTCTGCCTTCCGGAAACTTCAGGAACCTTGTTCCGTATATGTTGCTGAGCTGGCAGCAATAAATTTAGAATTGGGGATAGTTTCCGACATGCCCATAGACCATTATTTCATTTTCTCAGATAGTCTCAGTTCTATTGAGGCCCTGCAGTACACAAAAACAGTGAGGCACTCATCTTACTTTCTTTCAAAAATAAGAGAGCAGACGTGTGCGTTGGTCGAAAGATCATTTAAGATTACCATTGTATGGGTTCTCTCACATTGCTTGATTCCAGGCAATGAGAAGGCGGACTATCTAGCAAAGGTGGGCGAACAAGAAGGCGGGATTTTTGAAAGAAGAATTTCATATGATGAATTTTTCCCATTAGTACGTCAGAGTTCTCTTCAATGATTGGACAAGTAATTCTTTTGGGCGGTGGTTACATTCCATTATTCCAAATTTTTCGTCGAGATCGTGGTTCAAAAGGTCTGGATGTAAGTCGCGGTTTCATTCGTGTGATGTCAAGATTTATGTCCAACCACTACTCGCTAGACGTACATCTCCACAGAATTAACCATGTCGATAGGAATTTATGTAGGTGCGTAACCGGTTATGATGACATCGCTCACGCAGTTTGGCATTGCCCAGATAATGGTGCCTCCAGAGAACGATTATTGGATACCCTAGTGGCCCGAGGTAGGCAACCCTTCCGCGAGGCAAGAGATGTTTTGGGAGCGTGATTCTCCCCGCATGCAAGCGATTGACGAATTCCTCTGTTTGTCGGATCTAAGAATGTAACGTCATCAACCCCGTTCTTTTCACACTAGTGAATTCCCTGCCATTTTGTCCCAGTTATATTATCCTTTTGTATCCGTGCTACTTGTACTTGCCCAGTAAACTGTGATCAGCGGCTTAGTTCCTGAAAGGAACTACAGGGACCGAGGATTTGGTAGATGTCGGAAACCGAAAACAGCAAATAATGGCTTAAATAAGTTACCTGCCTAGCCATTTCCAAACGATAATGTGAACCATAAACCTCGTGCTAGCCTCGAGTAATTGGCTACCCCCGGGGACCATTAATCAAAAACCCCACTTTACTTGAACCGAAAAAATAAAACATTGTTAATTACAATATTGAATACCGGCTCCGCAAAGTGTTACACACATCTGAGCCTAACAAATAAATTAACTGATTAAATGTATATATTTTACTTTGCGTATTTTCCTCTATCAAATACTCAACAAATACCTTATCAGCATTAGAGATGTACACTAACATTAACAGTGCATTTGAATACAAATTCTTCTCTAAGTATCTTAGCAATTCCGAACACTAAGAATAACCATTTCGAGAAGCATGGTTAGCAATGGCGTGGTTACACATTTTACAACTCTTTGTTACTGTCCTTTGCGGGTGGCATTTGACCTTGAACCAGTGCACAGTGGGAAAAACAGATCCAAATTCCCACAGATGAGACGCCGCTGGATTTGCTGCTTGAAATGTATCATTTCTTATGGGAAATTTGCCAAAAATTGAATGGTGCTAGTTTCATTCTACGCCGGGCCCGGAAAACGGTCCATGTTACCCCATTTACCCCTAAAAATGAGTCTTTTGGAGTTGGCACCCCTAACAATTAAAAACGCCGCTGCTTTTTTTACACCCGCATAGAAGCACATTTTATGTTAAAAACTTTTGAGAATCGAATGGTGCAGGTTTCATTCAGCTTCGAGCTCGAAAAGTGACCAATGTCCCCTTTAATTTGCGGTTTTCTTGTTCGTGCCCTTTCAGCTACAATCGCTGCCAAAGTTTTTGGCTGAAAAGAGCCTATCTTACTTGAAAAAGCCTGAGAAATCGAATGGTGTTGTTTTCTTTCAGTTACCGAATCGGGAAACTGCCCATTTTGCCCCATTTAACCCTATCTCTGTGTTTTTAAGTTTTTATTCATTTATCCACAATCGTCGCTGAATTTGAATCTTTTTCGAGAGTTTGGTTTAGCAACAAATAGAAGTCACTTGGTGCCAAACCTTGCGAAAACGTTGAATGAGGAACCAATTGATACCGATTTTCATTCAATTTTGCTTGAACAATTGAGAATAATTGAGCAGGCGCATTGTCGTGATGATAGAGCACACTTTTTTGCAGCAAATGCGGCCGTTTTTTCTGGACTTCATCCTTCAAACGATCCAATAACGCTGCATAGTATGCGCCTGTTATGGTTTTACCTTTTTTAAGATATTCGATGAATATTACACCTTGCGCATCCCAAAACACGGAGGCCATAACCTTTCCCGCCTATTGTTGACTCCGGTGTGTAGCAATGGATCCAAGTTTCATCCATGGTTATTTATGAATCGGCGCACAAATTCCTTCGGATTGTGTGTAAACTTGCCCAAATTCTCCTGAGAGGTTGTTGTGACCTTATTTGGGCGTCCAGAACGCGGTGCGTCATTGGTGCTTGTACGACCACAACGAAAATCAGCCATCCACTTATGAATCATTTGAATCGACGGAGCAGAGTCTGGAAAATACTTATCCAGCTTGGTTTTGGTTTCGGCAGCCGTTTTTTTGCGTAGAAAATAGTATTTTATCAAAACTCAAAACTAGGATTTTTACATTTTTTTTAAATCTTGCTCTCTTCTCACTGTTGTCACTAATGAATGCGTGAACAGAAATGGCTGGTGTATTTTTATGATCCAAAGGCATTTCCAAACAAATCGTAATGTGAAACAATTTTTTGATGTTTTGTATTTATGGCGTCATGATTGTAAGATGGAACACATTTTTTTTCGTTTTAAAACATATCAATGATATTTTTTATGTTTGGAAATGCCATGGAATCAACAATAAATTGAAATTATCGATGGATTTCGGAAAAAGGGCATAACCTTTTTTTATGACTATAAATAATCAGTTCTTTTGGTAAAGTTGGAGCCTTCAAGTTCTTCTTTCGAAAAATGTCTTTGGATCCCCGAAAAAATAAAAATTATACATGTTCCGAGCAAAAAAAAGGATCGTGTTCCATCTTACAAGCCTTTCCTGTATTATTTACTTTTTTCAATGAATAATTTAATGTGATTACATCCAATGATGAGTAGTACGATGTTGTAATGAGATATATCGAAGCATAAATAAAAATTTAAAAAAATTTACCTTTTTATATTTTAATGTGTTGTTTTTGAGCCAAATTTATCAAATTTCAATAAATTATCGAACTTTGAGAACAAAACCAAAATTCTTTCCCCTTTTTTTCTCTGTATCTTTGATTTTCAGTCTATCGCTCGTTCATCTCTTCATAACTTCAAACCTTTTTTTGTGATTTTTTGTCTTTTAGGTAACTTACTCACTAACAGTTAAGATAAAAATTGGGTGGCCTCTATTGTACACAGAAATCGTATCCAAATCGTTCGGTCCATGGCTGCAATTGGCCAGTATCGCCATCTGCGAAGGGTGCGCAGGTCACCTTCCAGTTAATCGACCCACCTAGACCGATCCTCTTCTTCTTGTGTTCTCGTTTGTTCTCGAGAGCCATTTTCACAGGATTTTTACGACGTCCCAAGCCCATCGTAGTCGGCCGATTTTTGCAGTGTGGACGATGGTGGGTTCTCCCTGCAACTGATGCAATACGTCCCACCTTCCATCTGCATTTCACCGTAGATGGTACGCAGCACCTCCCGTTTAAAGACGCAAGCATAGTCCATGTTTCGTAGCCGTAGAGGATTTTTTAGATGGTCAACTTCGTGGTACGGCGATCTCTATTCGATGATAGTGTCGTTTGGAGCCCAAAGTAAGCATGGTTTCCAGACGTAATACGCCCTTTTATTTCTCTGCTGGTGTCGTTGTTGGCGAGCTCAGATACACGAATTCGTCTACCGTCTCGATTCGGGATTGGAGGCTAACATTGTCTTCCCGTAAGCCTCTTCCTTTCATGTACTTTGTTTTCGACGCATTTATCCGGCTCCGATCCGGCTAGCTTTGACCTTAAGTCTAATATACCTTTTCGCCATTGTCTCAAAGTTACGTGCTATGCTACCGATGTCGTCGGCGAAGTCTGACGGACTTCTTGAAAATTGTACCACTCGTGTCTATCTCCGCTCGTCGAATAACACCTTCCTTCTTCTACTCCTGTGGCATTTTCAAGCTCATTGCATCGCAATTATTGCAGCTCTCTTTTTTGTATTCTAATTGCACTTTCACAGTTATGAATTGGGAGTTTTTAGCCGGCGCCGGTGCTTTAGTGGTAAGCGTGACTGCTACTTGGCACCCCAGTGGGTCTGGGTTCAATTCCAATCGACGTCGGTGGCATTTTCTAAGACGCAAAATGTCTAGTCACGTCTTCCTTCATAAAAGAAGTAAAGCCGATGTTCCTGGCTCATGTGCTGTTGAGTGCGATATGTAGGATCCAGGTGGTGGAGTCATCATGTTGTTGTTATTCAGTTGTTATACTCTTTCATGAAACTGCAGAATATGGTCACCGTGTAATTCAAAATCAAGCTTTATTATTAAATCAAAAGAAGTGTTACAGTGACATTTTGAAATATTTATTGAATGTACTTCAAGATGTTAAACGATCCTAAAAAAATTAAAACTCATTGCTTTTAAATTTTTGAACGAGTTAAACTAATTCATGGAAATGTAAGCAATGCACTTATCAGAAAACATACTCGTGAGATTTCTTAAACCGTTCTATCTGCTTTCTTCAGGATGACCTGTAGCATCTTTTGCAAAGATAACTGCACGTTGAGAGGCAGGCCTCACTCTTCAGCATACCTAACAAGAATATCAGCCCTATTCAAAGCTGATTCATCTGAAACGTTGATATTTTCATCTTCAGGATCAAGTGCAGAGACGTGAAGGAGACTGTCATCGAGGTCTGACGGGTTGAGCAGCTTCTTAACGATTTCTTCGTCTCTTCGGACCTCGAACTCTGCCTTTTCTTCGTCAATGCTTTCCAGACGGTTGATTTTAATCGCAATATTTCTCAACCTTTCTTGCAAAACCGACAACCGACAGAATTCGGAACCGCTTTCCATGCTTCTACAATTCAGAACAATGCGTCATTTATACCGATGTGCTTAACATTATCATGGACATATTTGCCGCTTCCAAGAATCTCGTTTGTCATGATCTTTTTTTGTAACGGGCCTTCACCATCTGTATCGGCTGGATCATTTGTTTGTAGTTTGTCTGTACTGTAATGTGCTGAACAGTTGTCCAGCACAAGGACAGCTTTTACAGGATGCCCGGATTCATTCGAAAAGGTTGCTATATGTGGAACGAACTGATAAAAAAAAACAATGTTTGAACAATTCCCTCGTCATCCATGCATTTTTGGATGACCTATAGTTGACTGGAAGTTTCCTTAGGTTTTTGAAGGGTCGAGGGTTTTTAGATTTTCCATTCAACATTAATGAAAGCTCCATGTTTCCAATCATTTCTTTAATGGTTTGGATGATACCCCAAATAGGTCGTTAAGAAAAATAACCATACGAAATTTATTAAAGTTGCTCTATCTAATCCCACCAATAAACAAAAGCATATTTCACTTCCATAGCCGCACGCCGATGTAGGCCAATGTACTCCAATTTGTGGTCGGCGTCGTAGACGTTTAACTTAAACTTGTTATAAGACCACTGGGTGATCAATATGGAGATGGAAGGTTGATATGGGACAATCCATAAACAACGTGGCCTTTTTGGTTTCTTAAACCCCCCTCCTCCATGGTAGTTGCATGTCCAAACATATTTTTTAAAAATTCGCACCTCCTCCTCAAAATAACCTCGTCGTTTATTGACAGTCCGTATGATCTTCAAATAATTGTTCATGATACTCTTAATATTAATTTTCAAGAAATTTTCTACACATTAAAAAAGTGTACCTTATATCGAGGTAAAAGTGACTATATCGAGTGACGCTATATAGAGGGTACGTTATATTGAGGGTACGTTATATCGAAGTTAACCTGTAATATACATATAAAAATAAAATGCAGCTATTTGCCTCTGCTGCTGCGATGCTTGATAATTGAAACTCTGAAATGGCGAAAAATTCCATAGTGATATAATAAAAGAAGCTGACCAGTCGCCCAGCAGAATAGTAAATAAATAAATTGCATATGATTATGATCACTGCCAAAAAACGGGAGCTTAATAATTCCACATACATAGGAAAAAATCAGAAAAAGAAAAAGAAAAACAACCTTGAATTCTCCGTTAGCTCTTGTCTCTACTGGGCTCATAAGTAATTCTCTATATCTTTGCAATGGAAAATTAAGGATCATAAAGAATTTTAGTTTTTGAATAGATGCTTTTATTTTGATGAAGGAGGAAAACAATAATTTTAGTAGAATTTGAGAACGTAAAAAATCGGTTTATTTTTTCAAATACGTGATGTGGGATAGGTGGGCTAAAATTTACGACGATGCATAAATGTGAAGCTGAATATAACATAATAGTTGTGAACGGATGTTATAATATAAAATGATAATGACAATTATATTTGTACTCTATGCATGTCGGCAGATTGTGGTCCTGCTGCTATTGTAGACGGACTTGCATTATCATTGCCACGAAGGATACAATTTATTTAAAACTACTATACAATACTTGGGAATTCCATGGATGATCCGAAATCATATACCGCATAAAGAATACTTCCATTTTTCGTAGTAGGATAAGATTTCAGCATGACATGAACTCAACAGTCACCTGCTGCGTCAACTATACATTAGATGTAGGCAGCGTAACCCCGATAAGGGAAGGTCCATTAATTATGTCACGCGTGAAAACGTGACGATCCATACAAAAAAAATGGAAGGTCCATACAAAAAACGTGACAATGGGGGGTTATAAAATGTCATTTTTGCGTGACGTTATTAATGGACGTTCCCTAAGGAAAGAAAACCCTACTGCGAAAAAATGGAAGTATTCTTTATGCGGTATACAATTTCAGCGGTTCTTAGCTGGATGCCAGGACAGACGCTGTTTGAGCCGCACCTCCTTGATGGACAGACGCTCGGCACGCACCTCCTCAATCCAGCTGAAGTCAGAAGGACAACAGTGCCCAGGCTGCACTACCAGCTAAGTACGAAACCCTTAGCTGGCGGTCTTTGTCATCTGTTGACCCGTGGAAGCATGAGGTAGGAACTTGTGAGGACCAGAGCAATGTTGCGGGGACGCACGCTCCATCACAGTTGTCAACTCACCATTTTGCAGTCCTTTGGAAATTTTGCAGTCCTTTGGAAATTTCTAGTCTCATGTGAAAAAAATGTAAGAAAATTACTTTCATTATCACTCGTTCCAAATATTATTTATTATATAAACCCCATGGTTTCCAAACTCAGAATCGACAGCTTTCATGTGTTCATTTGCGGTAAGTGATTCGATACAGTTCCTGCTATGTAGGGAAAAAATTTGCATCTCCGGAATCCTAAGATTAGTATTAGACAAAAAATTGCATCAGAATTATCGAGTAATATTTAATGTGATTGATAACTTAAAATTTTACAACACTCAAACGGAAGACGTCAATAATTTCCATTCAAACAAATTATCGTTCTAGAATAGTCCCAATATTACTTAGCCGGAAGTTGAACCCTCCCAAGAAGTATCTAATCAGCGAAACTTCTCCACATTTCATAGAGCTCTCTATCGCCACATTCTGCCTATAGCTTTTCCACACGTTTTGCAGCTTTGCTTATCCGCCCTGCCGACACAATCAGTATCCGGTTAGAGCACATAAATAAACAAGTCCTTGATTTTCCAGGACAATTTGCTTCCTCTCCATATGCTGCAGATCTGTTTTTTTTCCTCGAGGTACCGATGAATCAAATGTTGCTGATTTCCTTATTTGGTTTTGCCACACAGCTACACTGTCAGCGCAAACGAGTAGAATGAGCGAAAGAAGATATTTTCAGATTGAACAAAATCCTGGGACAAGGAAGTGAAATGCAAACTTCGCGGATCCGCACAATTGTATGGCATTAAAGTTGAAAGGTGAAATCAACCCCGTATTCTGTTCCGATTTCCGGTGACGACTATATTTTGTTTATTTATTCTTCACATTCCTCCTTCTACCTTAAGCCGCTCCGCAGATTTGGGATTCCCTCTCAGAATAACTTTGAACTTTTTCAGTGGATGGTAGAAGTTTTCCAGACTTCTTGTCAGCCAGCAGTGACTGTTGAATTCATGTCTGCTAGGGGTGGTAAGTTGGGAAGGATGGGGATACGGCATGTGAAAAACGTGTTTATTTACATCGTAACACCAAATTCCAAGCGAAAACCGTACTTCCAACTGGGAGCGGGGGAATAGATTTGGAATGCGTTTCGCTTTAAGCACATTCCCCCAGATACATACTTAGTCAGGCGCGTGAAGAAGGTCACTGTGGGTTCTTAAAGATTTTTCCGGTAGCGGTACAGAGAAAGGTGGACTTTTATAGAGAGAACGAATCGTCACAGGAAGTCATAGGATCAAACGTTTCCCCAATCATCCTACGTAAATTTACTCCGCCAAGTAAGAAGCTGTGATACACCCGTGCTCATAGAATTAAACGGATGATGAAAGCAACCCCGGATGGACTCTGAAGAAGAGATGAATTTTCATGGTTAGCCAAAAGCGGATAAACATTGTAAGGCAGCCGAAATCAGTGCACCAAGATATGCTTGCTGGGAAATTCCGGGTGGTTGCTGCCGCTGAGCCATGCCATCTACCGGGCAGAACGGAAAGAACCTTACGCTAAAAATATAAAGTCGAAAGGTAGAAGCGCACTGGCAACGTCTGTTTTCGATCTATGGAAAGGATAATATACACAGTACCCCGATTTGGTTTGTGGTATGCAAACATTAAAATTCTTGTGCATGGTTAGGATCTTCGGTCTGATGAAGTTTTATATGTGTACTGCAAGGTAGCTGTCCGATGTATGCCGTGTTGACTTTGTAATGAAATTACAAGTCAAAGCATGTTGCAGCTGGAAACAGTCTTCAATGGAAATGAGATTTGTGAGAATCTTTGAAAATATATTAAACATAAATGTATATTACAACACAAAATTTCACATACATTTACAGCTAAATAGATTATCTGATTAGTTAATTAGTTTATTGAGATGAGATAAGATAGAATTTCCAAATGACCACTATTATGCCTGATTTGCATCAACATACACAGATCTCTGTAAGCATACCTAAATACACTCAAAGCTTGAATGTGATTTGATTAATCTTGGACAACACTCTTCGGCAAAATTGAGAGATTCCAAAAGCGATTAGCTATTTAACTTTATAGGGTGTCCCGCATAAAAACGCTGTAGAAAATTATTGGATATCTTCTCTTGAAAAATTGGACAGAAGTGTTTTTTTTTTGTTGTATTTTTATCGCTGTCAGTTTTTCGAAAATTGGAAAAAATGGCGTCACCCGAAAAAAAAAACTTCGCGAATTGATTTTGCGAAAGCACCTGGAAAATCCTCAACTCTCTCATCGAAACATCAGAAAACATGAAAGTCGTGAAAGCGTTTAAACGGAAATCCAATGCTTTGATTAGGGATGTGGCCAAAAAGTTGAATCTGTCCAAGTCTTTCGTTCAGAGAGCCAAGGACCGGGAGGCTGCACACGTGCAAGGTGCAGAAGGCTCCAAATCGTGACAAATGGCAAAATATGGTGGGAAAGTCACGGGCCCAGAAACTGTACACCCAGATGCTGACAAAGCCTCATTTGTTTCATCATGGATGATGAGATTTTCGTTAAGGTGGACTTCCGGCAGCTCGCGGGGCTACTGTTCTTCACCACCCAACACAAGTTTGATGTTCCGGAGAAAGTTAGGAAGCAGAAACTTCCACAGTTTGCCAAGAAATACATTATTTGGCAAGTGATCTGCTTATATGGCAAACGGAGTGCGCCGTTCGTGACTACCGGTACTGTAAACGGGGAGATCTACCTCGAGAAGTGTCTACAGAAGCGTCTGCTTTCTCTGTTGAAGCAACACAAAGGCCCTACGATATTCTGGCTGGATCTAGCTTCGTGTCACTATTCAAATGTTGTCCTGGAGTGGTAAAAAGTTAACGAAGGACACGAACCCTCCCGACGCACCGGAGCTGAGGCCCATCGGAAAATACTGGGTTATTATGAAACTGTAGTGCCTGTTGGAAGCATCCTAGATATGTCAAATCAGAGGAAGACTTGAAGAAAAAGCGGGTGTCCGTACAGAAGACGCTGCAGCCAGATGTTGTACAGAACCTAATGAGTGGAGTTAAACGTGTGGTGCGAGTGTACGGTTATTGAATTAAATAAATATGCCAAAAGCTTACTAATGGGTTATTTTTCGTTGCCTAAAAGTTTTATAAGGCAATTTTCTACAGCGTTTTTTCCGTGATGCGATAGGAGATGGAGAGTGAGATCAACGCTCATGAATATCTCGGCTATGAGCATCTACGCTGGACATCGCTATCAACCGGGCTGACGGATGCTCATTTAGTCAGTTGCATCTCGGTTGCTTCTCTTGAAACTCGGTTCAAAGCCCACGGGCATTTTAATTTGTCATTAGTTTTAAGCAGATATATCTTGTGTGAAATCAATAAACATCTGTTTTATAGAAGTTCGTCTAATAAACCACGCGTTACATCAAAACCAACGAATATAGTGCATGTATGAGACACCGCTGGACCACACCACTGAATTAGGCCGTGTGGGGTCAGGTCCTATGCTAAAATCATGTTGAAATCCGTAGACCTGGATATGATCTCCTCTTGGATTTTCTTCCCCTTCCAACCAACATCGGTCGATGTCGAACCTGACGAACCACTGCAAACGCTATCGAAATCACTGGAAGGTAAAGAACCAGGTTCGTACAGCGCTTGCTCCTGAAGCCAAAAGAGTTCTTCATATTTCACAACAGGCACAATCAACGGCAAAAATTAAAGAAAAGAGTGCATTAAAAACGGTTTCTATCTATCTACGAAAGCATCCGGATCCTCCATTGTTACCTTCTCACTACGCTTCTGCTACATTCGAGATCCTCAAGAAGGAAACAGTCAATTTTGTCGAAACATGCCCCAAACTACTCTGAACTGCGTCCTATCGAAAGATGCTGAGCAATAATCAAGTGGCATCTTAAGAAACATGGAAGATAAGCAAGCTCTGTTGACTGCTTCAAGAATATTTGGTCTGCAGCACAACGCAAAATTATGGAGAAAGTTGTGCTGAATCCTTTAGGAGGTAGCTAGAGAAAATTCTGAATAATTCTGCGGCACAACGCAAAATTATGGAGAAAGTTGTGCTGAATACTTTAGGACGTAGCTAGAGAAAATTCTGAATGTTCTTCAAAACTGAGAAGAAAATATTCAAACTTACGTAAATTCGGTCATATGTATGTTTATTTTTATTAAAATAAAGCAAACTTCTGAATTTATACGAAAATAAATATTTTTCTTTAAGAAACAATTGTCTACATTTTTGAATGAACAGTCCTTATGGTACTGCTGGGGTGCGGCACAATTCACTTCTAGACTTCTTATTTTCAATGTAAGAGAAACAATTGAAATTACTTTGTGAAATTTTTGTGACATTTGACATGCTGTTGCTAGATGAACCCGGTACGAGCGTTAAATGAATAATGTTTAATAGAACTGGCGCCTTTATGGTTGTTTTTCGGATTGAGTATTGTTAAAATATTACGTTTGCCAATGTGTTACTCTGAGCATAGGGTATGATTGTATTTGTCACACAATTATACTCATGCAAAAATGGTACCTGACATCGAAGGCTCTCCATTAATAACTGTGGTAGTGAATTTAGAACATTAAGTTGAGAGCAAGCAATAAGCTTGAAACGCTAAAAAAACAAGAAGAAAGACATTTGATGAAGCTATATGTAATCAATAATTAGAACTGCAAATATTACACTTTATTTCATACTCTAATGTAACGCAAAAAGCGCAAAAAGTGAAGCCTTATAAAACATAAAATGTAAAAAAATTATCCTCATACAAAAAAACAACATCGCCAAACGTGGGATTTGAACACTTGTCCTTGGCGTGATAGGTTTGTAACTTCTTTGCTAAGCCAACTCAGATTGTTGAAAAGTCAACTCTGAGTATCTATTATATGCTTCCCATTGGCAGTGCAACCACAATCTTGTACAACAAATTTATCGTAATGAGAAAAAAGAACACGTTTTGCAAAGCATGGTTGTTGTAATGTAATTTCAACAGTATATAGAACTGCCCATAAAATCTTGTCCTGTTTATGTATTATAGATGTATGGAACCATGTTTTTAAGAACAATTATAAAGTATTAATCACATGCAGTAGTGAAAAAAGTATTTTTTGCTCGACCGTATGTCAGAGTGGTGAATAGTATACGATAGTAACAAACCGCTCCAATCTTGACAAGCTTTGCAATACGTTTATAATACATTTATAGTACAAACAATTATAAATCATTCTAAAAAGATGTTTTGTGTGTTACTTGGGATCTGCCATCGGCCTTATCACCATTATCGCGGCCTATTGTCCCAAGCAAGCCAGCACTGTCAACGGAACAACAACGGTCCTAGGAAACGACATTCGCAATCTAATTCGGAGGCAGGGGGAACGAAACCTGGGGGAACTCCTGGCTTAACCAAAATGGCATCATTCTATATGTGGTCCAGGAAAAGGGCCATTGCACCATACTGGGCCCGGATACTCTCACTTGTTTGAGCAGAACCGGGGCCCACTCTACAATTGACATCTTCTTTACCAACATGGGGAACGAAATCGCCCAGCCAGTCGTACACCAGGAGCCCAGCTCGGACCACTGTCCGTTGGTGGCCGAAGTTGGCTCCTAGGTCAACCGGCATCGAAACACCAGACGGAACTGCCATCGCACCAGTTGGGAGAGGTTCCGACAACATCGATTTTAACAGGCACCTCGAGTCGACTAATCACATCGAACAGCAGGCCAGGGAGCAACATGTCCCAGTGATAGATCAGTTGAGCAACTCTGTGCCCATTGATAGACCCACTAATGAACTGATCTAATTAACAACGCCACCCAAAGGCAATACCAATGAACTGGTCTTCCTACCCTCAAAAGTCATTGTAATCGAACGACAAAAATTAAAAAGGCCAGAATGGTGGACCTCTGAAATAACGATTTTGCCGACAAGATCCGCTCTCTCCCAGATTGTGCAAAGCCGTTTTGGAAGTTAGCAAAAAAATGAAAAACTAAACCAATGCCCACTCCGCCGTTGATCCCACTAGACAGCAATGGATCAAAGGACCGCTTGATAACTCCTGCAGAGAAGGTTGCTGAGATAGGTCAACACTTCGTCAGCTCCCACAATCTTGGACGAAACATCGTCAGTCTGCACGGAGCTACCGTTAGCGAGCTTGCAAACAACATCCATCTTAGTCTCAATGACATCTCGGTAGAGTTGGAGATCTCAGCAGACGAATTGTTGACCTATATGAAAACGTCTAAGAACATGAAGCCCCCAAGGTTTTGAAAACATCATGAACTTATAGCTCAAGCAATTGAGCCCCCAGTTCTACGTTTATCTGGCATTAATTTTAGCTACGTCCCCTCGTGTTGGAAGTCAGCCAAAGTCATTACTATCTAGAAACCTGGGAATAATCCTTCTTCTTCAAAGAGCTATAGACCAATCAGCCTTCTCTCAGCATTATCCAAGTTATTTGAGAAAGCGATCTACCGTTGGCTTCTTTCATCTGCCCACGAGCTCAACATCTTGCTCGACGAACAATTAAGGCTTTCAACTTGATCGTTCAACAATTCACCAACTTATTCGAGTCATTAATATTCTAAGACGGAACAAGTCTGTAACTAAATCATCTGCCATAGCACTTCTCGACATCGAGAAAGCCTTTGATAACGTGTGGCATGATGGCCTGGTGTACAAGCTAAAAAATGCAATCTTCTCATCTTTCAGACAGGATATTCCGTGTTTCGCTGCATGGTGCAGTTTTCGATGCGCAAGAGATCTCCGCCGGTGTTCCGCCGGTGTTTAACCTTTTCACCTCGGACAAACCTCCGCTCCCTGGAAATGGATCACTGTCGTTGTTTGCCGCATTTTTCCACAATGGTAGGGTAACAAGAGCGCTTACCGTGAAACTGCAACGAAACCAGAATGTCCTGTCAATATACTTCACTGAATGGAAAATCTGTATGAACCCAGCGAAGACCCAGGTCATCCTATTCCCACACTCCAATTCTCTTAGACTTGTTTCACCTGAACAACACACCAGTGCAATGGACCAATTCAGCTGTCTATCTTGGCGTCTCCCTAGACAGCAAGTTGATTTTCAGGAAGCAGGTTGACAAAACTGAAACAAAGTGTAACGTTCTGTTGAAGCTACTGTACCCATTGATAAACAGAAGGTCTACATTATCAACACCCCTCCGAGGACAAGAACAACTGAGGTCCATCTTCTGGTCGAGTTAAAGTTAACCGAAGAGCGATTCAGTGAGTCTATCAATCGATACAGCACGCTACCTGGCATCGAATCACCAGATCATCCGGAATATCGTTCCCCACCACATTATTTCATTCTTCACAAAAAAAAAAAACATCAATGAATATTGGAGAAGGGGCCCTGGTCAGCCGTACGACGCATCTTAGTCGTGATGCTCTCACAAGAGCGCTGGACGGCACTGACGTCCATTTTCGGATACAATTCGGGATCCTCGTGGTCAACTGCTTCGTATCCGTGGCTCGCCAATTATTTTTGTACACTAGGACACTGAGGGAGCCGAAAACATTCTCAATGGGACGGCACTGGGGCAAGTTGGTCGAGTTCTTTTCTTTCGGCACGTACGGTATCTTTTTCTGCTCGAAATACTCCAGCGTTTTCTTGGCGGCCAGAAGACGGGAAGTACCCACACGATGCTCCTTTAAGAGCGGCAGAAGAATTTTCTGTTTTTTTTTTTCATATTTATGCTTAAACTTATATTTTACTTCGGGGCGTGTGGCCGGCTTGTCGCTGGAATAGTAGCTGTCATTTCCTGGAATGTGAGTCTTCGAGAGCGGAAGATAACTTTCGTCGTCCAGCACCAAGACGTCCCGCGGTAGTTCTTCGTCATCCACCGGCACTGTGATTTCACGGTCGCTATCTGCTCGTCCGTGCATTCGAAAGACCGAGTATTCTTCCGACAGATGATGTCCTCCATCTTCCGGGTTCGGTGAATCAAGGTATGGAAGCAGTGACATTTTTGGCCGGCGGCACGCAAACTCGTTCCGTACTTGTTGTCGAACAGTTTTTTCCATGCTTCCTTCTTCTTCTTCGTCATTATCTTCGCCGGACGGCCGCTACCGGCCTTCCGCTCCACGCTTAGGGATGCCAGGAACTGGTAAACTGAACTCACGGGCACGTTTTCGTCTCGAAAGTGGTCTACCGTAAACTTTTTTCCATGATGACCTTGCGTTTCGTAAAACCGTACAACACGCTTCCGGAGTGCTTGCCATCGTCAATTTTTTTTTTTTTTTGTTGGGGCGTAGAACCACTGCGTCCACTGAGTTGAACTTTTGTGGTATACCCCTGTTTACTATACTAATTCGCATCTTAAAGCTAGATCACCCTTTGTCAAGTGACCAGCCTAAAACGCGTCTCCCAGTCAGGCAAAATTTATAGTTTATAAAACCCACCACCTTCCCAAGATTTGCAGAACGAATTTCATTAGGTTGCATATAGCCACTGTACAGAAATTTAAGTCTGCTCTTGTACACAGTATCACAGCTGCAAAGGAGATGTTCGGAGGTTTCACGTTCCATGTTACAGAAACAACAGATATCATTCTGAACCTGGCCAATGTTTTTCAAATGATATCTACTCGGGCAATGTCCGGTTACCAGGCCAGTAGAGCTATAAAGACCTCGCTTATTGAGCTCCAGAAGCTTTTTACTAATTGTAACATTTGGAATTATAAACCTTTTCGCTTGAGAACACTTTGTGGTGACCAACCAATTGGTCATCGCCCTTTGCCCATCGCCCCTTCCCAAGATTTTAATTCCATTTTTATGGTACAGTATGATATAGCGCAGAATGGTTCTGGGCCAATAAACTGTGCACTTGAACCTTGTTTAGCAAGCTCGTCTGCCCTTTCATTGCCTTCAATGCCACAGTGTCCCGGAACCCAGAATAAATTTACCGAGTTCTCTTGGCACACCTTTCGCAATGAAAGAATGCATTCCCAGACAAGTTTGGATGTACATTTATAATTACTTAACGCTTTGTGTGCCGCTTGGCTGTCTGTAAAAATACAAATATTTGCATATCTATATTTTCTCTTTAGACAAACGTTAACACATTTTATTTAAGCAACGATCTCCGCTTGGAAAACCGTTGGATAGTTTCCCATCGCCATTAAGATTTCTACCCCAGGGCCGAAGATTCCTGCTCCCGTTTTTGTTCCAATTTTTGAGCCATCTGTGAAGAATTTTATGGAGCCATGACGAACAGTGGTACCTCCGACTTCCCAATCTCTACGTGACGATTCACATATCTTGTAAGGGACGTCATGGTTTTCCACAGGTTTCATCCAGTCTCCATTCATATACATCACTGGCCCATTTTGAAAGCTTTGTGAAATGCTCAGGTGACCGACCAAGTCAACAGACATGAAAGTTTTCAACCGTTTAAGTCTAAGCATACTCTTTTCCGCTTCTAGTTGCACGTATTCGTGCAAAGGCAGCAGATTTAGAATTGCATTCAACGCATTTGATGGAGTGCTGCGCATCGCTCCCGTTATATACATCTTCGATTGAACTGACAGCACTCGAGCGAATAGAAACATGCCACCAATTTTTAGGGAGTCAGAGAGCCATTCTCTTTGAGAGAAAAAAGAATTACGCTCTTTTCTTTAATTACGGAAAGGTATTGCAATCATTCTCATTTTTTATTGAACCACCCGTTAGTTGTTGGTTAAGTAGGTTATCCAGTTTTAACAAAATAAAAATCAAAATAATTTAGAACATAAAACACAACTAAACATTAAACACTTAAACAAAGCTGAAGAGCCCATTGGGCTTAAACACTTAAAAAATGTAAATTAGTATACAAGACAAACAATGAAAATAAAAAACAATTTCAGTTGTATAGTAATAAACATGACTTCCATCAATTGTATTTTTTCCAAGCAGAAGAGTAGGCTGCGAAATGCCCATGTCGAAAAAGGATTCGCTTTTTTCACCAAGATAGACAAATTTGACAACTTAACGTCTCTTAAACGTGATTGTAAAAAGTTTCATCTCAGCGTCACCCACAAACATGAGTTCCGAGCTGTTTTTAAATAGGTTTTGAAGGCGGTTTTATGTAGGAGAAACAAGGCCGAGTACACGTAATGCTGAAAATGATTCTGAACTGAATATTGTTCTGCTGAAGCGTGACCGAAATTCGTTTTTAAAACTCTGGATTTACGTACTCCATCAGTGTGCGGCTCAGCTGGTAATGAATTTTGTCACTTCTCATCATGCCGATATCGTTTTTTTTCTTGAACCAAATTCTTAAGTCTTTAACATGGCGTTCGAGTGGCTCAAAAATCCTTACCGTTGAATTGGATACAAAGCTTATTAAATATCATTATTTTTCCATCGACATTCATCAATCCCTCCGCGAAAATGCCTTTTGCTCAGTCGGTAAATATGCTAGCAAAAAAAACGAAACCATGATGGAAATGTCTGAGTTTGATTTGGCAGACTCGAATCTAAACAATTTAGTTCATCTTGGGCATGAAGTTTGCTCATACTTGCCAAAACACATCAATACAAGAGAAAAAAAATCACAGGAAGTTCAACAGCAAACAATTCTTTTTTTTCCAAAGAATTTCCATATCATCGTGAAAAAAACATATTTCCCCATCCCACGAATCCGAAATCATTTCGATGCCTTGCCATTTAACCCACTCACATCACTCGCAGTTCAGCTTAACCAATGGAGCTTGAAATTCGATTCCATTCAATCGCTTGGCTCACCGAGGCCATCGCGCAATCTACTTCGAACGAATCAAATTTCCAGCGCCAGTAGCCTAATATGCTGCTGTAGAGGAAAAAACCATCATTTTTAGAGGAGAAGCTTTACTCATACATCAATTAGAAGAAAAGAGGTTTCTGTTGATCGACAAATTTGCTTTATGCTCGCCTAGCTGTTCGCATCAAAACATCTCCCCACAGTAGGGATGCTCGTAAAGGGATTTGTAAATGAAAGAATTGAACAGGATTATTAGGAGTTAGCATCCTCGAATGAGCGACGTTCTTCCAGAATGCCCTGGTGTTTGGTTAGTTGAAAAGGATAAAATCCTGCTCTAAAAGGATTATGAAAATCGAAGACAACAAAAACAGCTCAATCGAATTACAACCCGTTGATGGCAATAAGCATCATTTCGCCAATGAACGAGATTTTTAGCGGTGGAATAGAGGATTTGCATAAAAGCCGCTGAATCCATCTCTTCGTTGGGCGGCTTTTGGAATCGCGCAGCATAACCAGTCCACTGGATTGTTTTTGATGATAAACGTAAAACCAGTTAACGGATGATGTGCAGAGGCTATAAAAGCACAATTTCACGGGTGATTACGTTGCATAGAGATAAACGGGCGTTTATTTTCGCTTGCAGTCAGGATGCTTCGTAGCTATAGGATTTCACCCCGGCACGAATACTCACGTTCGATATATTTCAAACTGCGGCTTATGAGTAAAGCTCAAATTCGGACATCACATTGCTTTTTCAGCTGATGTGTGTTGTAATGTAGGGAATGAATCGTGTTTATAGAGATTCTTGTATTTGTAATTGTTAACAGTATACATAATAAACAAATCGTGGAAGTTCAACATCAAGATAGAAGTATCTAAACCATTCCTTAAGCCATCAACATATTAGGAAATGATCAAAGATTGTGGACTCAGTATTAAGACTAACGGTTTATGAAGAATGTATAACTACGATGATGATGATGTGAATGATAATGACCCTGCCATTCACTACAGTTTGAGCAGGACGATTAATCTTTAAGATAATTTGATTTTGTTTTTCCATTTGATTTATTTCTGACACTTTGTTCCAGTGAGGCATTCGCGTCTAATTTTGATGGATATTTCACATCGTTCGCCTTTGCGTAGCTATTGTTGATGCTTCAAAAGGCTTTCACTTTCTCGTCAGCTATCCTATTTATCATAATAAATATCATCTTCTTCTTTTCATCATCATCATTACAACCTTTTACATCTTCTTCATCTACTTTATCATCTTCTTCATCTTCTTTATCATTTTCTTGATCTACTTTTTGGTATTAATTAGCTTCTCTTTCTAGCGTTCTTTTTCATCTTTTGTGTCTTCTTTTTCTTTTTTTTACTTTACTACTACTTTACTACTTACACATACTACTATCTTCTTTTCGCTTGGTTTTTCCATCATCTTGTATTGATATTTTTCTATTTCATTTAGCAACCTTTTTTCCGTCATCCTTCTATCCCAATTATTTGTAGTGCCTCCATTTTTTTCCTGCTTTGTATCGTCTTTTTCTGGTTTAATTAATCTTCAATATATTTTTTTTTCTTTATTTTTATGTTGTATTCATTTTCTTGGTAGACCAGAAAGTTCATAGTACTGTGCTCCGAGTTATCTCGGAAGGCTTGTCACACTTATATTGTGGTTGTTTATTCATTGGAAACGTGTGCGTTAGCCGCATATGACCAACCCTTAGGCACTTTAATGCTCGCTGGTCACTGTTGCTCCTACGATTCGTCTACTTGTTACTTCTCGTATTTTACCTCTTTCAGTTTCGGTTCCCTTGACGCAAACCACTGATTGTTTCTATGTTGTCCTACCACTAGGTTTACCGCTCTCAGTACGTATTTACCTGGGATTGGGACGACAATTCGCGGTTGCTCACTCTGCTTATTTGCCATCCGACCTGCTTCAGTATTACCGTTGATGCTGAAATGTCTCAGGATCCAACGGAAACGCCCGTGTTTATTTAGTGCTGCTTGCTCAATTTCTGTGATACACGGATGCTTGAAAGTCCCCATTTCCAAGGCCAGGAATCAAAATGCGGAGTCCGTGAGGATCGTCAGTTCGTTAATCATGTTTGGGATTAATATTGTCCTCTTTATGGCATAAACACTGTATTCAATCGGCAGGCTGTACATAAGAACTAGTCCGTTGCTGTGCACTGCAGCTTTTATTGCGTCGTTGCCTTTGGAGCCGTCCATATAACTGTTGATCGCTGAAACCGAGTTGCGAGTAGTTGCTGTACTACCGGGCGAACTGTCTCAGGTGGGTCGTCGGCTTGAACGCATCTCAAACGTCATACACGATCAACGGTTTGCGTGCAGACGGTCGGTTTGTCTTGCATGTTGAGTAACTACGGAGAGCACACTATCCGTTAGTTCTCGAAGGGGCTCTGACGGTCGCTGAATCAACGGGAGAGTGTTGTTGCTCCGGATTTTCGTCAGAATTCGGATGGCAATCTGCGGAAAAAAAAAAAACAGAAACTCGAGTTTTAAAGTACCGTGACGAAAGGTGACGAAAGCTTCGAATGCAAATCGGATCATTTTGTTATACGCCGGGGTAAGTTTTTGCAAGGCTATCTGCCTCCTCGGCTGACTAGTCCGACCCCGTACGTCAATTTTACGGTTACTAGTTCACTAGTACACAGTGACTTACGATTTCAACGTCGTCTTCTGGACGGGTACACGATCGATCACGATGTCACTTGCTGGATCCCAATGCGCGACTCTGTAGCTGATATGTCGAATTCTATACATTTCAACAGCTTTAAAGGCATCTTGTAGTTTGAGATGTAGTCTATCGTTTTCCGACCTCGCACTACAAGAAGGATGTCGTCTGTGCACAGGAGTATTTCAACTTCGTCCAGATGGGCTGCATAGAAACAAAAAACAGTGTTACAGAAAGCACCGAGCCTTGATGTACTCCAGCTCGGTAAAATATGTGCTAGTACCGTTCCTACACGAAAGGCATGTTGGCGTTTGTCGAGATCATCCGTTCAACTCCAGTTCCGTGGTCGGTCAATGATTGGTAATCGGCTCAAGAAGCTTCTTCAAACAGCTGATGAGCGAGCTTGAACTGGATAGCTCTCAATTGATTCTGTAAAACTTTCTCCGCAACTTTTCGTTGTCCTACATTTTTTTTGAAGCAGTCAACAGAGCTTGCTTCTGTTCCATCTTTTTTAAGATGCCGCTTGATTATTGCCCAGTATCTTTCGATAGGACGCAGTTCAGGGCAGTTTGGGGGATTTTTGCATTTTTCGACAAAATTTACTATGTCCTTCTTGAGCATAATGAGCAGATGCCAGATTCGGCCAAAGCAATGGTGGATCTATAATTCACGGCGCACCTTTAATGATTGGATGCTGATAAGCATACAGCGTGCTTCATAAAATGGAAGAGGCAACCTTGCCCAACCAGTACAATGTACAATGTTTTTATTGTGTACGGGTCATGAAAATTGTAACAGAAACGTTTTATAAATCCAAGCATATTATTTGCTCTGTTGATGAAAGTTTTGTAATGTTTAATGAATGTAAGTTTCGAATCCAAGATAACTCCCAAGTCTCTTACTCACCTACACTTTCCAACTAACAGATTCCCTAAATTGATAGTTATTTCTGGGGTGCAAAAGTGTTATTAGTTTAACTTTAGATGTGACAAGAATTGTGTAATGTTCAGTGCTCGTGTGAAGAATCAAATTAAATATAGTCACTAAAATACCTCAAGATGAATCCTGGAAAGTGTGAGCTGTTCAATGGATTACCTGTAACTATAAAATGAAAAGAAAAAAAAGTATTTTCAACTACCTTTATCGCTTTTCTAAAATGTTTTTGTATTTGTAAACTAGTTGATTTTCTTCTTTCATTCGAAGAAAACGGCGGCTGAAGCACATCGAGAGCTCCAAGAAGTTTACGGTGATGCTGCTCTGAGTGAAACAACGTGTCTGTGGCGTCCCACCATTCAATCCTCAGCAGAAGATTGGATGGTCGGACTACGCTCTTACGCTCTTACAGCTACTTACTTGAGCGTCCTGCTCGTACGGTGGTCCAAGAAGTAAAGAGCGAGAGTCTTCCTCTGAGGGAGCCAAGTGCTCACCGTAGATGTACGCGTTGGGAGAGCGCGAGAGCGAAAGAGAGTAGGTGATTACTCTGCTGTGTTCACTGACAGCAGGGGTGGACATGACCCGCTCCAATAGGGATGTGTTATTGTAATAGGGTAACCTATATCCCACATCTTCCTCCTTCTCCAAATAAAAAATAATAAAAAAAATAAAAAAAATGGTAGCAATTGTGTAATATTTATTTCTCTACATATGGCTTCTACTGATCCGAACTCATACCTTGTCTTGATTCTCGTCATCGGTCCATCCTGATGGTACGTTGTTCTTTTCCTCCTTAGCATGGACATTCCGGATGCTCTTATGACGACAAGTTGAAGCAAAATGACCTGTCTTGCCACATCCAAAACATTTTCTGTTTCTTGCTGGGCACACATTCTGTGTATGTGCCGAACTATTGCATCTCCAGCAGCGAACACGGCGGCCTTGACGGTGTCCACTGTATCCCTGCATTTTACTATTTCGAGGTGTCCTCCGGGTAACAGCAAGAACTTCAGGCTTGTTTTCCGGGATATTGTGAGCAACTGCATCCACTATTATTGCTTCCTTCCGTGCAGCAGCCTTCACTGTGAGGTCAACTCCGTGCCCATAGATCCTTGCATCTTCTGCCAGCTTTCTGTCACGCATACCGTTTAACAATTGGGTGTATACAAAAAGATCTTCATCCTGCTCGCTGTACTCACAAAGTCTAACTTTTGACTTCAACCGTGCATGAAAGTTGATTATTGTTTCGTCTTTGCCTTGGGACATCCGGCTAAACATCTCATGTTCCGTGATTGGATCCGTCA
Organism: Aedes japonicus; assembly: GCA_034211315.2. NCBI lineage: Eukaryota > Metazoa > Arthropoda > Insecta > Diptera > Culicidae > Aedes > Aedes japonicus. Next base: position 68,923 of record JASCZW010007378.1, read on the forward strand.
GTTTCCGCAAATGAGCGTTAATATTATCGATCATTGCTCGATAACAACGTGGGTCGTTCAGGTCTGGCCTAAGTTTGGCGATTCTAACAATATCCTGAAGGTCATCTCCCATACATATAAAGAGATGCTTCGCAAGTTGAGCGGGATCCTTGATGTTTGAAAGTGATGCTGCGATCTCACATTTCTCAAGAAATCGGCACCACTCTTCCCGAAGTCTATTTGTTGGTACATTCTTCGGAAAATAAGGAGCGTTATCCAATCGAGAACCACCTGTAGCAGAAGTTTTTACTTGCATGGAAGCGCAAGGTTGAGCAGAACAACGCCAGCCTATTTCAGGCCCACGAGGTTTCTCCATAGCTGGTTGATTACCTTCCCTATAGACCACACATTCGTGAGATTCTATCTCTTCAGTGGCTCCGATGATTCCGGATTCAATATCACCCAAATACTCTTCTTCTGGTTCACCAGGCTGATCAGGATGACACACTGACTCAACTGATGGGGCGCGTACATATCGTCCTGTCAACATTTTTAAGAATTGGCTATAAAGTGAAAAAAAAAAAAAACACAATTTTTCTGCTCAATTCATAGGAAATAAGTGATAAAACCAAGTACAATTCACTACTTTCAAAATCACACTTCACAACAACACGCTATTGAAATATGAAGTCAGTTGACCCGGTTTCTTCTTCTTCTTCTTCTTCTTCTTCACAAGCAGTGGCTGTCACAGCACACTGAAGCGGTTGTTACAACTCGCTATCTCTCAAAATTTTGATGGCTGTCGCAGCACATGGGAGCGGTTGACCAACGCGCTATTTCGTCATAATGGCTTTCAAAGCTCACTGGAGCGGTTGACACAACGCGCATTTTTCTCTAAACATTCCAGCGAATGTTACAGCACACAAAAATGGCTGATTCCACGTGCCATTCCGATTATTTTTTTCACAATGGTTGACACAGCACATTGATGCAGTTTGCATAACACAAAGTTTTCTAGCTTTTACTGCAGGGTGTCTCATGGCACACAATTTTCCAGCGATTTTATCAAATTTAAATGAATTTTCATCCTTGTTAAACAGCTAAACTGAACACTAATTATTGCACTTCACAATCCACAATGTTAAATAAATTTTGAAAAGATGGCCGCTTAAGGCGAGCACAATTATTTTTTTATTTTACCAGCCACTACTTCGCGAAAATAAACAGGCTTGGGAGTAACAAATAATTTACAAATCACTAGCACCACAGCGAACGTTGAATTATCAGCATATTTTTACTTTGATTATTTCCGAACCACTTTGAAAAAAAAGCTGGCAGGATCGCCATTGTGGCGTCCCACCATTCAATCCTCAGCAGAAGATTGGATGGTCGGACTACGCTCTTACGCTCTTACGCTCTTACAGCTACTTACTTGAGCGTCCTGCTCGTACGGTGGTCCAAGAAGTAAAGAGCGAGAGTCTTCCTCTGAGGGAGCCAAGAAGGAAGGCCAAAAAACATCGAAGACTCTGAATTGGAGGCATTGCTCGATGAGGATCCGTGTCAAACGCAAGAAGAGCTTGCCATTTCTAAGCGATTGCATGCGTTGGGAATGATTCAAAAGCAAGGAACTTGGGTTCCTTACGATTTGAAGCCAAGAGATGTTGAGCGTCGTTTTTTCGTCTGTGAACAACTGCTCCAACGACAAAAAAGGAAGAGTTTTCTACATGGCATTGTGACGGGTGACGAAAAATGGATTCATTACAGTAACCCAAAACGGAAACATTCATGGAGACTGCCCGGGCATGCTTCAACATCGTCGTCTAGGCCAAATATTCACGCTGCGAAGGTTATGCTGTGTATTTGGTGGGACCAAGTTGGTGTTATTATTATGAGCTGTTGAAACCAAACGAAACCATTACCGGGGAACGGTATCGAGCTCAATTGATACGATTGAGCCGGGCACTGCACGAAAAACGGCCACAATACGAGCACAGACACGAAAAAGTGATTCTTCAGCATGACAATGCTCGACCTCACGTTGCGAAACCCGTGAAAACCTACTTGGAAACGGCACCCGGCATATTCTCCTGATATTGCACCGTCCGATTATTACTTGTTCCGTTCGATGGCACATGGTCTCACTGGTCAGCAATTCCACTCATATGATGACATCTCAAAATGGCTTGATTCTTGGATAGCATCAAAAGACGAACAGCTCTACCGAAATGGTGTTCACGTTCTACCAGGAAGATGGGAAAAAGTCGTAGCTAGTGATGGACAATACTTTGAATAATTCGTTTGTAACCTTTGTTTTCAAAATAAAGTTCCTTTTTCACCAAAAAACAGCGAGAACTTATTTGCGCATCTAATATTTTTCTTCTTTCTTCTGCCATTTTGTATTTTTCTGAAACACGTTCGAACTGCACCGCGAAAAAAAACTTCTGATGAAGTTATTGTTAGAGGAAACAGGTGTCATAGTTTACAAATCTGACCACTATGGCCGCTGTAAGAATCAAAAATGTTTGTTCCAATACCAAATGGGCCACACCTTAAGGTTTCTAAATGGTTTTCATCATCTGTTGCAAACATGTTCTACTTCCAAAACATGACCTTAAGGAATGTACACGAAACAAAATGCAACAGACTAAAATGATCACCAAAATCCTGTGCTACACTTGCGCCATCTTTCTTACACACTTTCATTCACTCTTTGTTCAAATCCTTGTCGTTTTGAAGACCTTTCCTGTTTTCCGGAGCTTTCCATTCAAAATTGCACAGAATTTGTCTATTAGGCGAACTTCTGGCGAGTTTGGCGGATTTGACTCCTTTGGCAGACATAACATCATTGGCGTTGTACCACTCCATCACTGGTTTCGCGTAATGGCACGATGCCAGCTCCAGCCAAAATAGAATTTCACCTTCATAGGACTGGAAGAAGGACAGCAAGTGCATCTGGGAGCTTTCTGCTTTATACATTTGGCTGTTGATGGTGGCAGTCTTTATGTACGGCGTGCTGAATATGCCACACCCACAGATCGCCCGCCACACCAAGTCCATCTAGGCAAATTTGTCGACGTGCTTCTTCCGTAGCTTCTCCGGAACACACTTGCCGACTTGCCGACGAAATACTCCAGGCCGAAGATCTGCTTGACGTCTGCTTTAATGTGCGTGTCGTCGTCCAACACGATGCATTGTGGCTGCATCAACCACTCGCGGTACAGCTTCCTGGTGCGGGATTTGGTCACCGAATTCTGTATACCGGTTCGTTTAAGCGCCCTCCTTACCACGAAGACATGATGTCCGGTTCGCTTTATTGTCTGCTGGACAAACCAAACAGAAGAATTGACCTACATGACCATGTCCCTAATCGCTCGGATTGAGCTTGAAGTAATCCCTCACCTTCCGTACGTTCACAGGGGCGATCGTCTTCGCTTTTCGTCCGCTGCCAGCTCATCGCAGGGTCGTGTGGGTTTTCCTTGAACGATTTAACCCGTAAGGTCCAATTGTCGATTGTCGATGCCATTTGTCGATTCACAACTGTTTCGCGATCCACCTGTAGGACAAGCTTGGATTTTTTACGACCGCTCCCACAATTTTCACTTCTACCTTGATAGCCATTTCGATAACCACTTGACAGATTGTGACAAAATTTTGCACATGTGAACATTGCATTATTTTATCTTTTTTAATCTTCAATCTTTCATCAATTTTTATTAATGAAATAAAAAGTTATACACAAAAGAAAGTGTTGCATTTATTTCGATTACTATCTTTATACACCTAAAGGAGTTGTGCCTTGAGCGCAGATAACACAGTGTAACAGTGATTCGGAACTTTTGAAGTGACATAGTAGAGATTGTTTATCTGGTCGAACATAACACAAAACCGTGTTCAAAATATTTGTAACACCCTAAAAAAATATATTTATCGTTAAAAAACCGTTTTTTGGTACTTTTTTGCAATTTCAAAATGTTTGGCGATTTTGAATAGCTTTTTATTGTAGCTTTAAGAAAAAAATATATCTCCGTTTAATTTGAACGAGAAAAAAAAAAATATTTACGTAAAAATCTGACTTTTTGGCCTTATTTTGGTGTTTTTTTCGATTTTGACGCCATTTTTTTTTATACAACTCATTAAAATTGCATAATGTAGGACACATATCGTTGTTGTTCAATTTGGTTGAATTGGAATTTTTAATTGTTGAATTTCATACAAAATAATGAGAATTGTCAAAGTTACGACGCTTTTCCGACAACTGTCAAACTTGCCGTTACCGTTCCGTTTTGCGCAAACATCGTGTTTTGGCCATAAATGCTGTCTAAAAGATCAGCACGTAACACCCTGCCGTTATTTCCCCCGGAAAGTGTTACAGTAAACAACGACGGAGGAAATTTGTCCAGTTTCATCGCATTAGTGAACACGTGAAGAATTGTGTCTCGAAGAAAAACGCAAGATGTGTGATAAGCGCATCAACTTTTGTTACGTCTGCGGTTTATTGGTTGACTAGAATCATCGATTTGAATTAAGAACAAATAAAACTGTGGTTGAAGCGTTCAACCTCTTTTCCAAATGCTCATACGTGGAAAGTGCTTGTTATGAATCCGAATATATTTGTTCGGTGTGCTGTACCACATTAAAAAAGGGAAAACCGGTAAATGTGATGACCTGCGTTTGCCATTCGTGACTCCCATGGTTTGGCATTATCAAATATATCACAAGCCGGAGGATTGCTACTTCTGCCAAACAAAAATCACTGGTCACCACCATAAAACTCGCCACCTCATAAAATATGCGGATGTGTTGACTGTATCGAAACCTGTCGCAAGGGGAGAACAAGATCAGTCAACTACAGGAAAAAATCCTGCAAATTTTCCTGAATCAAGCCATGAACCTACCGATGAAGGAAATGATGAACCTTATATTCCAACCGGAGCAATAGGAGCCGAACGGCATTTCGTGTCAAATCAGGATTATCGTGATGTTGTGCGCGATTTGGAACTGTCTTTAAGATAAACAGAGATTCTGGCCTCCAGATTGAAGCAGTGGAATAAAGTAGACAGTGACTTCAAAGTAACGTCTGCACGAGATAGAGACCTATCCTCGTTCGAACAAATTTTTGAATTTGATGATACCGATAACAACCTTGTGTATTGCGTTGATGTGGATACATTGTTTGATGCACTCGACCACAAGCACTGTCCACAAGAATGGCGATTATTTCTAGACGGTTCTTGCAAAAGTGAATATTTAATGTGTTACGAGTTTATAAAAACGAAGTTAGAGTAAAATTTTGAAATTCGTTTTCAAATTACTATCATCATAGGTCTGAAAGCAGTATTGCTGCACAACAAAAATGAATTGTCATCAGTTCCAGTAGCATACGCTACTGATATGAAAGAGACGTATCAAACGATGGAAAAAATTCTACGATTGATAAATTACAATAATTTTCGCTGGCAGATTGTCTCGGACCTCAAAGTCCTGACAATTTTGCTTGGAATGCAGGGAGGCTACACTAAATATCCATGTTATTTTTGTGAATGGGACAGTCGGGCAAAAAATCATTACAAGTGTAACAACTGGCCACCGCGAAAGATGATTCAAATAGGCAAAAAGAATGTCCTTAACATTCCATTAGTGAAGACTGATGATATTATTTTGCCGCCATTACACTTGAAATTGGGATACATGAAACAGTTTGTTAAACAACTCGACAAGAACAGTGAGGCTTTTCTACACCTGAAACTTGTATTCTCCAAATTAAGTGACGCTAAGATTAAAAAAGGTACTTATAAAAATTTCACAACACAACACATTCTTCGAAAAAAAAAATCATCCCAATGTATTTTAAAGTTCTGATTATTATGAATTACAGGCATTTTCGTTGGACCGCAGATTCGTAAGCTTATGACTGATAAGGACTTTGTAAAGAAAGTGAACCAAGTAGAGAAAAGAGCATGGCTTAGTTTTATTTCTTTGTGCCAACACTTTCTTGGAAACGTCAGAAGCTCGAATTACGTTGAGGTGGTCCATGAGTTTTTGGGAGCCTATGGAGAGATGGGATGCAACATGTCAATAAAAATTCATTTTTTGCATTCTCATTTGGAATTTTTCCCAGACAATCTCGGTCAATTCAGCGACGAACAAGGTGAACGATTCCACCAAGAAGTATCAAGGATTGAAAAAAGGTTTACAGGAAAGAAACAAGTTAGGATGATAGCTAACTACTGCTGGTCACTAAAACGTGAAACCGATGACTCGTCTTATAAACGCAGAAGATCAAGCAAACATTTTTAACTTAAATCTATCCGAATATTCACTGTCGTTCTGCTTTGAGTGCAAATTTGAAGAGACAAGATTTAAAAAAACAAGCGAAATAGTATGTTATAAAATCATTTAAAATATTATCCGGAATGTTAATTTTTCATTGAATGGCGGTCCCGTTTTGCTTATTCCTTTCCTGTATAAAGAATGTGCACACCAAAAAGTAGTCAACGGGAAATTAGTGGTATTAAATGGAAAATATGAGAAAATCAAAAGTAAATCATTTATTTAAGACTTCATAAAAATACAAATATAAAACATATACAGTTAAGTCAATTTGACCTGTTATATCCAAATGCCCGCACCTTTCGTTTGACACCTTCCATCAGTTTTTGCACAGTGTCATCCGTCACCAATTTTGCAGCTTTCTGCCAGTTACGCCTGAAGCTTTTCCCATCAATTGCTGCGCTATTCGTTTTTCGAAGATTCCTCTTGACCAGAGCCCAATACTTTTCGATCGGACGGAGCTCTGGCGAATTTGGCGGATTGCAATAATTTGGGACAATATTTACACCATTAGCAATGTAACAATCCTTAGCCAGTTTTCCATAGTGGCAAGATGCCAGGTCAGGCCAGAACAGCACCGAACCGTTGTGTTCCCGAATGAACGGCAACAGCCGTTTATTCAGACACTTTTTTACGTAAATTTGTCCATTTAGAGTGCCAGTCGTGATGAAGATGTCGCTTCTGAGACCGCATCCACATATTGCCTGCCATACGAGGTATTTTTTTGGGAACTTCGAATATTTTGTTTTGCTTAAAACGATCAGCAACATTTCCTCTTTGCAACGAGGTATAAAACTGTAGTCCCGGTATCTGCTTAAAGTCAGCTTTGCAATATGTTTCGTCGTCCAATATTATGCAGTCGTATTCCTTCAGCATAGTGTCATATAATTTTCTCGATCGAGATTTTGCGCTCTTGTTCTGGCTATCGTTACGATTTGGAGCAACACCTACTTTGAATGATTTCAAGCCTGCACTTTTCTTCACTTTCTGGACGAACGATGGAGACATTTTCACTTTTTTCGCCACATCACGAACGGAGATATTCGGTTTCTTCTTACATTCTTTAATCACTTTCTTCCTCTCCACGACGAAACGAGAATCATGGTTACCTCCGGAACCGACCTTTCTCTTTAAAGTTAAGCGCTGCTGAAAGTTTTTTAGCACTTTAGTAACCGGCGATGTTGCGATTTTTAATGACTTGGCAATATCGCCGTGCGACATATCTGGATTTTCCACTCTTTTGTGCAAAATTGCTTCGCGCACGCGTTCTTGATTCGACGCCATTTTACTGAATAACGGTTACTGTAGCCAAACGACGTCTTCATCATAGCACACATACATTAATATTCATGTAGTAGTGATCGGATTAGCAAAGCGTACACGGAGAAGACTGCATTAGGGCATTTCCGACGACTACTTTTTGGTGTGCACATTCTTTACATTGTTACTCCGGAGCGCTCTCAACGTTGATTTTTTTTCTTTTGGGAAAAGCGTCGTAACTTTGAAAATTTTCATTATATTTAGATGAAATATACATTGTTTTATTCAAAACTGATTAGACCAAAACAATATGTGTTCTAAATCAGGCAACTTTAATGAGTTGTACCAGAAAAATGGCGTCAAAATCGAAAAACCACGAAAAAAAAACCAAAATTTCAGATTTTTTCGTAAATATTGTTTTCTTCTCGTTCAAAACAAACTGAAATAAATTTTTATCTTTAAGCCACAATAAAAAGCTATTCAAAAACGCCGGAAATTTTGAAATTGGTTGAAAAATGCTCGTGTAGGAAATGTTGTGCGGAAAAAAGTTCCGAAAAACGGTTTTTTAACAATAAATAAATATTTTTAGGGTGTTACAAACATGTTGAACACGGTTATGTGTTAAAATTGACCAGATAAACAATCTCTACTATGTCACTTTGAAAGTTCCTTCACTTTTTTTGTAGCACAGTGTAATCAGTATTCTTTGAAGCATTTACACAGTACTTTGCTATTTCAAAGCATCTAATTGTATAGTGTGGTACAAGCACAGTGATGTGCTTATGCTTCTGGGCAGTCATCCGAACTTTCCTGCCGAAAATAAATCCGAATATGTCGCGAATCAATCCCTTGACCTCCATATTTTTAAACTAACCCGTTTGTTTACTATGATATGATTCCCGAAATAGTTTGACAAGTGCATAATCAATGAACTTTAGTTTATATTTTATTATTTAATAAAAGATAATCTTCTTATTCAAAAACCCTTTTCAAACAAATTGTCAGTCATGTTGATCAGCAATAAATCGACTATTTACAAAACTAAACATAACTTTTCAAAAAAAATCATATATAATTTTTAGTCCACATATTATAATCATCGCTAAAAGGTAAGACCAATAAAAACAAAATAAGGAACTCGTTGGACAGTTTCTCTATCAATAATCATTAAATAAAGCTACATTGCAATTTTTCTTCTCACATCAGTGTTCACCTGTTAATCTCGAAAGCAATATTTTATTTTTGCCAGCAGAATGTCTTTCTCCAAGATATCGCAGTAATCCGCCATACGCGGATGTCATTGAAGCGACTGCCGATTTTTTTTCCGAAATCAAATTACGCTCTGTACGCGTTCTCCTGCCTCCTCACTCCGCCTCACCTTGTTCCCATTGATATTCCATCATTGGCAGCTCGGTTCCACCCGCTCCTTTTTTCTAACCATCCGTATTCAAATCCACTCCAGGAAGAGGAAGTGAAAATAAATTCACAGCGTGAAAACTGAGATTTCAACTTCGTTTACTCTTATCTTCCTTCCAGCAACTTGGGAGCATTCCTTTGGGTTCTTCTTCGGTTTCAGTAACCGCATCAACACGACTGATCGAACCCTCCAGTCGAACAGTTTTCGGCATCGAGCTGTGGAGCGGTGAATTTAAGCACAATCGTATTGTGATAATGTTTGCTGCAGGAAACGGCGAACAGTTGGCGAATAAAAAAAAAAAGAATAAACGTGCGGAAAAATGACACCACGAAATTTATCAATCCGCCAACGATTTCCGCAGAAAGTGGTCCGTTTGAAGCACTCTCGATGCCAGAATGGAAACTTGAACCGCTTTCGAGTGCGGATGGTTATTTCATTTTTGTTCCTATTACATGCAACCAAATCAATCAAAAGACGTTCCCAGAAGGAAACTGATAATGCCCGGTCGAGTTTTATTAGATTACAGTGATAATCATGGTGCATTTCGGGGATGTCATCTGCGATGGATGCTGTCTTGAGGCCAATTTAAACGGAGGATTTCAATCCATCTATTGCCGTAGCTAGCGAAGAAGGTGAAATGAGGCTAGACTCCTTTCCCGGAATTTTAATTGTTCTATCGGTGCTGTTGATTTCGATCGATGGAAACAGTGTTTTGAGATTAATCACTGATTCTATCGATGGAATTATATGTTATTATATTACATGTATGTTTTCAAACATCTAGCTTAGCTGGTAAATCTGAAACAAACAGATTTTCACGCCTATTATCGGATTCAGGTGACGATGATCTGGGCCATGCTACCCGGCACAAGAGACGCGAAGGACAAGGAAGCGTTGGTGGGAGGATTTAAAATTATTAATATAAATTATGGATATTTATTTTAAATATTGATATTAAATCGATTATCATAATAAAGGTACACCGGCGGAAGTGTACCATCGAGGTAAGTTGATCACTTTATTTTATTAAATAACTAACATGAATTTTACACTTCTAACAAAAATCTAACGACTCACAGAACCACATCCAAGCACTTGCACCAATTCTACTATCTTCGTAACAAAGCGTAACACAATGCTTGAAACGTCATTTTCAGTTATAAAAACTGTTGAATTGCACAATTGTAACAAGCTTTTTGTACCGAAAAACCGAACAGTTTATAAGGTCTGTATCCGCAATAGTCCAGACACCTCAAAACATGAATAAAACATAAATTTCGCATTATATTTCCGTCGTAGCTGTTTATTTCAGATTCATGGGATGTGTTTTAACAATTCGTGAAGACAAAACATAGTTATTTGGTATTTGCATAAAATTTTTGACCTTTGCGCTTAACTCCGTTCATAAGAAATCGTCAGAAATCGTAGAAGCCGTATTTTTCCAAATTTGCTGGAAGACATCAAGAGTTCTTGCTTTTTTTCCAGAAAGCTTCCGATTCATCAGAGCCCAATATCTTTCATTGCATAGATTGGTCTTAGCTCTGGGCAATTATGCGGGTTTGACGTTTTTGGTACAATGTTCACTTGATTTGCTTGGTACCACTCCATCACAGTTTTAACATAGTGGCATGATGCCAAATTGGGCCAGAACAAAGGTTTTTCTTTGTGACTTTTGATGAAGGGTAGAAATCGCTTCTGCAGACACTCTTTCTGATAGATCTCCTTGTTGATTGTGCCTGTAGTGACGAAAGATTTACTCTTTTTGCCACACGTGCAAAATGCTTGCCACACAAGGTATTTTTTGGAAAATTTCGATGCCTTCTTTGTTCTGAAATGCTCAACTGTAGCATTTCTGGCCATAGCAGGATAAAAAGCCAGCCCTGGAAGCTGCTTGAAATCCTCCAGGACATAAATTTTATCGTACATAACAACGCAAGAAAACTTCGTCAAATATTCGCAGTACAAACGTCGAGCCCGTGATTTTGATGCCAAATTCTGTTTGTCGTTGCGATTTGGAACAGTTTTAACTTTATACGTCTTAAGTCCCAAACATTGTTCTGATTTTTGGACAAAACTAGGTGACATCCCTATTTTACGAGCCACCGTTCGAATGGAGCGATTTGGGTTTTTCGTTAATATCCTTTTCACCTTTCGGTCCATGACAGGCTCAGCGCGTCCAATGCTTTTGTCACTTCTCGGTTTTCTCTCCACCGTCAATCGTTCCGAAAATGATTTTAGCACATCGTGAATAGTGGATTTAGGCAAATCCAATGTTTTTGCAAGGTCCCGTATTGACAAGTCAGTATGTGCCGTACGCCCGTACAAAATTTGCTCGCGCACTTGTTTTTCTGTCGACGCCATCTTGAATTCTAAACATGAAA
>JASCZW010007379.1:0-68044 GCA_034211315.2 Aedes japonicus
GATTGTTCAAAATCTTCACTCGAAACGTAACGTGGTCTTTTTAAGAAATTTTAAAACGGCGCCCCTATACAGGTATTGAAAAGCAAAACGTAAGTCCCACGCCAAAAAAATTAAAAAAACACACCCATACACCCACACGCATTTGCACACAGTACGTTGTTTGCATGAATGAAGATAGAAGACAGGATTAGTAACTGGGGATTTTTTTTATTATCGTACAAATTTGGGCCGAAGGTTCTCAGATGGCTACGAAGCTTTCCTTCACTGTGAAACATTTTGTAGGAAAACTGGCAACCCTGAATTTTAAAATTTTGTTTTTTTATTCATAACATTCGTAACAATCTGTGACCTTTCGGCCCAAACCAGTACGATAATAAAAAAAATCCCTATTTTTTTTATGAAAACGAGTTTCAAGTCCTTAGTTTTTCGAGCATTACTCAAAAAAAAAAAAAAAAACCATCGCCAAAATTTCACCAAAGTTAGCCTATGAATCAATAAACATGTCTTCCTTTGACCTCAAGGGTATTTAAATCGCTATTTGGCAGACTGCGTGATCCATGTCATCACAACCGTTTCCACACCATTGACGTCCAGAAGGTTAATGAGATGGAGATGTGTATCAAACATGTGGTGTGGTTCGACATAACACCACGCCCTCGATGAAACTATCGGAATGATTGAATGTAACAGCTTTCATAGATTTTCAGCCGGCTGGGAGGCTTGTCAACTTGAAAGGGTACGCTGAATGGTTACATTCATCGTGTGAAATTTGTCTTTTATATCTGTGCAACCTTTGCAAGCAAGTCCGCTTTCTCATTACCTGGTATTGAGCAATGTGAAGGGACCAGTACAAAAGTAATCAAATATGATCTTACGACCACCAAATTGTTCCCTTAGTTTTGAAAGGAAATAAGTTGAGTGTCTTCCAGGTTTCTTCGACAGAGGAGCCTCAATCAAACTGAGGCTGTCCGAGAAGTAATGATCAGCGGGTATGTTTGAAATCATCACCAATGCGAAGTTGATTGCTGCCAGCTCAGCAACTTAAACAGAACAAGTTTCCTGAAGTTTGTGGAAGAGTATTCATTGAAAACACCGAAGCCAGTGGATTAATTGTGTCCAGACCCATCAGTGAAAAACCTTCTTTCAGAATTGACGTGTTGGTACTTTGAAAAATCCGCGGAATTATAATAGAACGAAGTTGATCCGCAATCCCATGAGATGCTTGTGTAATGAAAAGATCATAATTAATTGAGGAACATCAATAGGAATTGAGGAACATCTGTTTTACCTGGCTTTTTGAAGACCCTCTTCACAATCACCCAATAGCGTTCGATGGGCCAAAGCTTAGGGCGAATTTAGCGGATTGATGTCTTTCTCAACGGAACCTATACCTTTTTCCGTGAGCCAATAGAGTTTTTTTTGGCGTAATGTTTATGGATTCGATATGTACGGTACAGGTCGTCCCTGTCCCATGACGGACTGGCCTGAGGCTGAAAGCCTCGTAAATACAAAAAAAACAATAAAAATAATATTTTCAGCTATTTTTTGTACAAGCAATACATTTTTGTTACCGCTACTGCCGAAGAAAATTTTAGGAACACATATTATCACCAATTCGTCAATAAATGGAAACTCCGGAGCTCTACAAAACTCACCATCAAGATTGACAATTTCATCAAAGGAAATACCCTCCACCCTCGAATAATTCACAAAATATACTAGCTCTTGTACAGTTTTTGGGAATATCCGTCGATGAAAAGTTACTACTATTAGATGCTTCAATTAGTATTTATTGCGTCTTTGCAATGACTAAAATGTTTCTCGAAATTCAGATCATGGATCCCTTATAAAGTTTCTGTTGTATAGGAGCGTAATTGAATATTGGGTATTGTATTGGGTCCTCTCTTAGCTCAGTCGGTAAAGGCGTGGCTATAAAGCAACACCATGCTATAGGTGGCTGGGTTCGATGCCCGGTCTGGACTAAGAATTTTTCGTTAAGGAAAATTTCTCGCCTCCCTGGGCATAGGATAAGATTGTACATGCCACACAATCATACTAATGCAAAAATGGTAGCAGGCATCGAAAGCTCTTAATTGATAACTGTGGAAGTGCACTTAGAACACTAAGCTGAGAGCATGCAATAAGCTAATTGTGAAAGCAATGTACTTGAAACACTAAGAAGAAGGTAAATCGGAGCAGTTCAACAGAGTCGTGACAGTTGAAAAAATGAAATCCTCAAATAATTACCAAAACAACTGGCCTTATGTAAAAACATACATCGTGCTTTGAAGAAGCTACTAAATATCGGCTGGTTTTGATACACAGTTGCCAAAAATATTTGAGTTCTGTACAATACCTAGGCGGGAGCTTAAGTACGTCACAGGTTAAACAGGTAAATTCATCTTAAAAATCATTATTTTTATTATTTTAGAATTCCTAATGGTCGGAAAAATGTGTCTTGTGGGTACGTGTCTTTGGAATGCAACATCAATATTATCATTGAGCGTAAATTGTTTCTTATTTTATTTTCGCATGAATCTAGAATTCGCTTGAAGCACTCATAAACAAGAGAGTTCTCGTTTGGTTAAATTTTAAGAACTGCAGCCCTCAACAGTTAAATTTATATATATTTTTTGTTTTGGTTTTCAGAACGATACAAGGCAACTTGCATCGTCCTGAAAAAAAAGAACACATACATTCAAATCAATCTAGCATATGGATAATATCTTTCAATCGTCAATAGTGCATGAGACACGATGTGGATAAAAAAAAATGACGAAAGTGTTGCAGAACTGATCCCTAAAATGGGAGCACAACTACTGCCACTGTCAATTTCATTGATACCTGTCGCCTTGTAGCGCAATTGCAAATATATGCTCCTGTCCGCCCGCTTACTTCATCCATGGCCGTCTCATTGATTTTGCAAAGAATCATCGCTCTTGTCATCTCCGTCTGCATTGCCTTTTTTAGATCTCAAAAGCAGTCATCGTCCTTTGTACACGCACAAATCGTTAACCTTCCAAAGAGTCAACCGTATTTCAGCTCGCTTTTTGCCTTTCATACCAATATGCCAGTTAACCATGTTCCCCTCTGAAAATCGGTTAGAAAATATACTTGCTAACAACCGAAAATACTCACACCATTTTATTTCCAAAACCACATATTTCGGTTTAAATGTAATAATGAAGTGTTTAAGTCAATAAAATAGAATAAAAATCTGGAGTGAGTTTATTTGATTTTTCTACTGGAGAAAATTGTTTGTTTTTTCCGATGATGGTAATAAATCGTAAAATCATTGCGGGTGCTTAACTGTTTTTATATACATTTTTAATTCACTCTACACTCACTGTAATAAATCGATAAAAATGCTTTCAAGGTAATCAAGCTGGAGATTGCTTCTAATTTTATCACAATTCTTCATGTTGATCATAACGACACAGTGAGTTTTCGCAATCTCGAAATGTGGAGACGATAAAGTACAGTTACATACACCTTCGCGCGAGCAATATTTTCTCCGAGTATAGATATAAGCATTATACATTGAGTATCATTGTTGGTCAGTGTATCGAGGAGTCTGGTGATTGCTCCTTCTCATAACGGTATACAGTGCCAAAAGAACCTAAGAGAGCATTGGAAGCTCCTAATACGCATGATCTGAAACTTAACGGATGCGAAGATATTGTGCGGAATGGAAAAGGATAGCTCAACAAAAAAAGGAAACTTCACCTTCGCCAGTCAGAGCACAAGCGCTGACATGCTGATACGTGAATTTATGTGTTTGTTTTTATTGATTTTACATTTAGTTTACTACCCATTCGAAGTTCTAGCGTATGCTGTTGTTTAATAAAGAACGGATATACTATCTGTTAAAAATGTTACATCATGCTACATCACCATTGACTTTTAGTTCTCATCATTTCGGGTTTAGGACGTGAGGCTGAGAATCGCACAAACATAATATTTTTGATTAAATTGATAGTTCAAAAATGTGTGCCAAGATCAGTTGAACAGATAACCGATCCGGTGAAATTTGCGAATGATTTGAGAATCATTAATCCCGTCACCACCGATTAATTTTACTGACAAGGTTATGAGGCCTCAAGATACATCGGTTAATGTTTTAAACATTAAGATGTTTGGCAAGGATTCAACTTCAAATAATTTTGAATGATTAAATGATTTTTGATTATATTGACTTGTTTTAATTGATATTTTCCTTCAATTGATTTTGTACTAAATTAAACATGGATTTGAGCAGATTTGATAGTAGATTAAAACACTGAGGTCATTGACCTCTACATTGAAATCTGGGGATCATCAAAAGAGTATTCAGATGCACGTGAAGTATTAACAACAACGATTTTAAAAACTGTAAGCTCTATAACTTATTCAAGCTTCTGAAGATCAATTAAGCTGAAATTTTATTTGCATGAAAAAGGGCTGAAAGTTTTGAAAATAGTCGAAATTTGATTTATTTTTGTAGCTTCTTCAGCTAAGTTCTTTTATTTAGTGCCATGAAATAACGTACTCAAAACTACCATGTTTTATAAAAAAATTGTTATAAAAGCTAGCTTTCTCAAAAATGTTCAAGTCAAAAGAAAACCAAAAATGCATAGGCGTAGCCAGAGGGGGGCAGAGGGGGGCCGTTGCCCCCCTCCCCCTAACTTTTGAATCAATTTTTATAATTTTAGTGTTTGCTTCAATTTTTATTATTTAGTATTAATGTTTGATAGATTGCCCGTTTGCCTCAATAAAAATGCGCGAAGTTGCCTGGATTTTGAGACAAGATATAGTAAAAAAACAAAAAGTGGATATACATGATAATTTTTTTTAACAAGCAAAGACTAAATTTTTTCTAACATATGATATTTTACGGGCGAGACGAAACGACTCATATAGCAGTTTCAGAGACAAGACAGCAGTTGATTTTATCCATCCTATGAGCATGCGTAAGATAATAAACATGATTGACCACCCGAGGCTGCTACTCCGTTGTTGTCAGATGAGCTGTCATTACACAAAGAACCACCAGATGATGCTTAGGACTAGCATACGTTATCAATGTGAAAAAAACTGGTGATCTCAAACTTATGCAATTACCAGCACCTACCTCGTCCGAATGCAGGTCAAATAAGGGAAGGAAATTTCATAAGAAGGGAAACACCAACGCGATCATACGTTAAACTTGCGGTTATATCCAACATATAACCCACCTCTATTTTTTTAGTATTAATGCCTATTTCTGATTTTTACCTATTTATAGCCTATTGGAGCCAATTTATAGAGTATTGGAGCCAATCACAAAATGGGATAGTGGTTTACTTGTTCCAGGATATGGTGGTACAGCGAGCATGACAAATCAATATTATGGATCACAATTAATTGTGATCCCCACATCTCACCTGGAAGCATTTTTGTTGTTTATTTTTCTGTGCTCACTCGACTACTCACATCACTGAATTATAGATAATCGAAGCAATACGAAACGCGCCATATAACAAAATAGTGGGTAATAAAGCATCGACATAACTTTTCACGGCCGATGCTCGAAATGCTTTTTTTTGCCGATGCTTTTTTTTGTAAACTTTCAATTTTTACAACTGTACCAATGCTATAGAAGCTTCTTAAGAATGATGTCCAGGCACATTGGTTTAGCATCAATCGGGGAAGACTTGATGCAATACTCAATGATATTATTATCTCCAATCTGCTCAATCAATCGGTTTGTTGTGTGATACATAGGATGGATTAATATTATTTGAGATAACTCAATATAGACGTCATCTAAATTTTGCATATTGACTGGCAATCTGTGAAGACCCACCTAGTACCTTATAATTAGATGCTTAGAGGTGGACCGGAAGATTCGATGAGCTACCTCAAAGATTTTTTTTTGTGTTTCTATGGGAGAAAAACGGTGTTTTGCGGTGTTGTTTTGTCAATATATACACTGAAAATTTATTTTCGTAAATTAGCTTTCACTCTTTTCGTGAACATGGAGTTTGTACATAGAACAAATGTCTCGTAAATTGTAGTATTCTTAATGCTTGTCATTTTGTGAAATGCTATCATTACACCTCTTTGTAGTGTGCACGAAATGAATTTCATGAAGATCAACCAATTGCTGCTTTTCTTCAATCGTACTCATACATGTTGGTATTGCTCCTCGGGTGACTAAAGCAGGCGTTAGTTCTTGAAGCCTGCTACTTTTGGTGTGGCGCTAGTGACGATTTGAACATTTTAAGCTCGGTTTACAGTGGATTATAATTCCTTATAATATTTCTTCTATCAACCTACTAGTATCAGTAATGTAGATGAAACATTATTATACCTGACTGATAAACAATGAAAAAATACTATCGTTGTGATAATCACTGCACTAATAACAATACGGAAGACTTTATTCTCGAATCAAATTAATGAAAATTATGCCAACTTTCACCGCCTTTGCTGCCTACAGCCTTCAAGAAAACCGAGCTGTCAAATTAGCACCACATGCAGCACCAAATTTTCGGCTTCACGATTGTTGTTCGTGGATGACAGTCGCTTCAGTCCTGTGTGCTGGAATCATTTATTTTTTTTTTTTTGGTTACATACTGAGTCGATATAGAAGATCTGTAAGTCAATTATGCAAACATCAGAGATTCTTTTTTATTGATAACAAAATATTCGTAGTAGTTTACAATGTTTTCCTACAATGCACGAGTTTTCTTTCTGTGCCAATAAATGATTCGTGTTTAGACAGTTACGCGTGTGGCATTGAGTACGAAGGCAGCTTCTTGAAAAGTACAAATCTATTTACAACGAATACAACGAATAGATTTGTTAGTCCTACTTTCGATTTCGTAATAAAATCAAAATTTAATTTTCAGTGTGGGTGAGAGGGTTGTGAAAAAAACGTACATTACCAGTACAAACCGTGAACAAACTCGGTGGTTATCCTATACACAAATCCAGCACCATGGTTGCTATTTAACGCGGTTCGATTTTGATACAAGTAGAAAACCTAAGGTTTTTTAAATCATTTTTGTTTTTTTTTAAATCCAGAACAAGCCTTGCTGCCAAAATTTGACGGGTGTTGTAGTACTTTGAGTAAGCGTAGAGAAGATAATCCGCCCGTCGTTCAGGCTTGTCACAAAGTGAGGGCTCGATTCCATCTCTAGCCTGTGGAACTTGAAAATGTCCCTTCTCTTAGTACTGGTCATCCGAGCGTTGTGTTGTATAATATTATGTGTTCAGTGTGTGCAACCGCTGGTTTCAGACGGTGTAATTCTATCTCTCTCTCTATCTCTCTCTCTCTCTCTCTCTCTCTCTCTCTAAAAAAATATCTTGCCCCACCCTATTTGAAATCCTGGCTACGCCTATGCAAAAATGTATAGTTATAAGTTCTTAATGATGAAGTTTGTCAAAAACAGATAATTTCTCATCTCCATGCGAAGCTCTAGGAGTGGACGGTAATTTATTGCTAGAACGAATAGAATTCAAGAGAAAGGGTTTTGATAGTTCCGTATAGGGTATCGGCAGGCTTTTTTCAGGGAAATTGAATTCAAACCGTCCACTCCTAAAGCTTCACATGGAGATGAGAAATTAACTGCTTCTGACAAACCTCATCAAAGATCGTTACTTCGCGCATGGGAGAATACAAAAACAATAATCAAAGTGCATAAGTTTTTAGCCAATTCCGAATTTAAAATAAACGTGCTTTGTAAAATATATAAGAATGGCTTGTAAGATCGAACACGATCCGTTTTTTGCTCGTAACATGCATAATTTTTATTTTTTCGTGAATCCAAAGACATCTTTCGAAAGAAGAACTAATAGGCTCTAACTTTGCCCAAAGAATTGATTATTTGTAGTCATCAAAAAAAAAAGTTATGGCGTATTTTCAAAATCCATCGAAAATTGCAATTTCAAAAAATGGCTTGTAAGATGGAACACCATTCGTTTTTTGCTCGTAACATGTATAATTTTTATTTTTTCGAGGATCTTTCGAAAGAGGAACTAAAAGACTCCAAGTTGGCCCACGGAACTGATTATTTATAGGCATCAAAAAAAATTATGACCGATTTTCGAAATCCATCGAAAATTGCAATTGCAATAAATGTATTGTTATGATTCAATATTTTGTTGATTCCATGGCATTTCCAAACATAAAAAATATCATTCTTATGTTTAAAACGAAAAAAAATGTGTTCCATCTTACAAGCCTACAGTGTTCCATCTTACAAACATGACGCCATGAACACAAAACATCAAAAAATTGTTTTACTTTACGATTTGTTTGGAAATGTCATTGGATCATAACAATACACCAAAAATGCTAGCCAACACAAATGTTTACCTTTTGATATCGATGGGAAATGTCCACTTATTAAGCACAAGAAATAATTGCTATTTTAATTATGCCAACACTTTCGAACAATGAAACCTCGAAGAGCTAAAACGAATGAGTGTATTCACTCCAAAAGCAAATGAAGATTGAAGAATAGTAAAAAAATGAGGTTAACACTTGTCAGCGCGATAGTGTTGTCGCTGAGAATGTCAAAAGTGGCGCTGTTCTATATTACAAGCCTTTCCTCTACTTCAAATTTCCAACCACTTCCCATCCTTTTAATTGTTATTCCTATTAATTTCGAGGCGGCCGCGGGTAATCAGTTCTTTTCCCTAACTTTAGTTTTAAAATAACTGATGTAATAAATATGAAAACTTGGCTCTGTATAGTTAATTCGATTGAGCCTGTACAAATAAATAGTTTTAAAAAAAGCTAGCAATATGGCTATTTCCATTGTTTGTCAAAATACAACAGAATCTTAGATAGCTTGTAACAGAACTCTCGAAAAGAGCACGGTTTACCAAGCTGGAGGGAGCAGGTTCGATTATCGACCCGGTTGAGGATATCTTTCTGGTTGGACATTTTCTTGACTCGATTGTGCTTGCCACACAATATGCAAATCCATGAATTGTTGTAGGCATAGAAAGTTCTCAATTGATAACTGTAGAAGTGCTTCTCGAATACTAAGCCAAGGAGGTGAAGGCTCATTGAAAAGAGCGTCTAAGTCAGTTAGAAGAAGAATCAAAATACAACAAAATGGCAAGATTTCTCCGATTTTCTTACATCCTTAAATAAGTGTTTCTTTTGAGTTACATTTGAACACAAATTTGAATGTTTTGGAAACTTTTCAATTGAAATTTGTACGTACAAGTATCCACAAATAAACAAGTATGTACAAGTCTAATCGATCTATCTGGTAAAGTCAAAGGATCTAAATAAACATACATCATTTTAATGATACCGACAGAAAATTTTGAATATCGAAGTGCAGAAAACAAAAAGAAGTCACTTTTTTCTTTCTGATCATAATTCGACAAAGATTTTATATTAGGGCCTAACTGACAAACAATGGCTTTTTACGCGAACTTCTCGTCAATGAAAACTCGCCTAATCAATCCACCAAGGTAATTTCGAAGAGGCGGAGTTCACCTACCCGATATAATTGGAGGCTTACATGAGTAGCCTTTGGCCACGAGAAATTTACGGAAGAAGCCATTGTTTACGTTTGTCAGTTAGGCCCTAATGAAAAATCTTTGTCGAATTAAACTTCTGTTCCTGTTGACATTTAGTGTTATGTTTTTATCCATTTTAGATTCATTTTGATTTTAGTCCACTGCCGTCCTCCATATCAGGGGCCGTAATCGATCTAATGAAGTTTTCTTATTGCAGTTAAAAACTGAAAAAATCACTAGCGCATGGCGTCACATCTAGAGCGCTGTAAAGCACCTCTTATGCGCTATGCATCGCACTAGATGCGTTACAATATGATCGTCTAAAACGAGGCTAAAACCGTTTTGTGCTAGTGAGTTGTTCCGATTTTCAGCTGCGACGATAATATGAAGCTGCTCTCGATGCCATCTCATGTCGTTTTCGTCACCATCGTTGTCGCTGATAATGTTGATGATCTTCGTTACGATGATCTCCACGCGTATGTTTAGTGTAGCTAACGACACACAATAGCAGATACGGTTATTCAGCATCGTCTGCACTCTTTTCCCGCAAGCTGTCAACAGCTTGCAATGAACTGTTTTTTTTCTTTTCTAGTTTACTGCAACGTTTTTTTCCTTCATGGTTTAACTCAGGAAAGAACATTGCTGCAGCAACACCACAGTTGATATAATACGATTGATTTTCAGTTAACCATGCAATTGAATGTTCCAGAAACTGGATTAATCATATCCAGTAATCAAATAGAAGGGAGACGAAAATGTCCATAATAAAAAAAACGAGAAAGGTTGAAAATAACATGAATGAAAATGATGATAATTCTATGCACTCAATGCGTACATGGCTAGTATTATACTAGTTGTATACCACATGCTCAGTTCAGTGTGTGCGTGTGTGTGTCGGAAAAGCAATTGTTGCTCTCGGTTCAGTTGGACGGTGGTATTGATCTAGGCCTCACCACGAATCGAATTTTCAAAGAGCACCCGCAGCCATTGTCACTATCATCGACAGCCAGCAGCAGCCCAGCAGCACACAGCGAAATCATCATCGACGCAGTAGCGACGGCAAATCGGTGTCAGTGGAGTAGCTCCCGACTTTTTGTCATTTCACGTTTCGGGTTACAATTAAATTGATGAGATTAGTGCAGAAAACCTAGCATATAACGAAGCTAGTACTCGCAGGGGGGAAGTGGTTGCCTATGTGAGAGATGGACGAACTAAATACTCACTGGCCATTGTACAATTCAATTCATAGACCCACTCCGAACCGTGTAGTGCGGAGTTCAATTTCCGGGTTATTATTTAGGTATACCCTCCCGTTTGGTCAGTTTTATTGATTTTATATTTCGGTTTTATTTATGAGCAAGAAGCTTCAAGAAAGAAAAAAAAGATCAAATACATCATCGAAGCCGCCGGCTGTGAATGCAGTTTGAAAGATAGGCTAACAAGTCGTTGTATGTTCGATGTTTTGATTCAACTTGTATGTCTCGTGTTTTTTTTCACACTTGAAAGTTTTTGAGCTAAAGATTCTAAGCTATGTTAATAAAAATTTAAATTATATAAAGATTGTTAGTTAAAAAAAATAACTTTCATCACTTGACAATGCATCCAAAGACAACAAAGACTATATAAAGTATTAGATGATGTTGTTGGCAAATAATGGTTGTCTATAGAAATATTCGAAAAGTTTCGCAACTATAACGTTGAAATCCTGATAATATGGCCCTTGTTAATGAAGTTCGTACGAGAGAAGAAGTGTTTAATTACGTTTAATTTGACTACTGTTCTGGTTACTTTTCACAGATATATTCATTTCGTCAACTATGCGCAAACTTCTTCAGTTTCTCAAGCGTCGTATATATAGTATATATACTAAAAACTAAAGAAATCTGAATATTGCAGACAAAATGCTAAGACAATCCAAGCGTTAAAAAAAATTATTCTATTTTATTTATATGTTTTAGTCAGTTTTGACGTAGCTCAACTACGATATTCACTTTTTTTAATTATTTAAATCAATCAGAGAATCAACTATTTTGAGCCTAAAATTTGTATTTCAATATAAATTTTAACATTTTAGGTTGATTGGCCAGTGGTCACTAGCAGCAGAATGGCCATCTAGCTTTAATTATGTATAATGATTTTATTATAATTTGTAATAATTATATTCGTTACATCGAATATACACTGGGTTGGATTAAGCATCTTGGTATCTTCCTAAGTAACATCAGAAAAATCTTCTTTTACAAGAATATAAGAACTTTCGAGATATTAGTAAGAGACACTGAAGAAGTCTGCACATATTTAGTAGACGAAATATGCGTATATGTCAAGATAAGCAAAGGTAGTTGGAATTAAATGGAAAATACTTATTTTTTCTTCTGATGTCAAGTCACAGGTATTCTACTAAACAGCTCAAACTCTCTAGGATTCATAAGAACTTTGTTGTAAAGAAGTCGTGCCAAGTCTGGTCCTGAAAATGTTTTGAGTATGTTTTTCCACACATATTCGGTCTAAACGATGTACCAGAACAGCTATCACATTTTTGTTCGATCAATTTAAATTTTACTCATGAAAATACCGATGTTGACTGTTTGTCATCTTACCACTACGAACTATCTTTACTCACTTTTAAGTAGCCATACTTTTGACTGATTTGAATCAAACGTACTAAATTTTGGGTTGTTTGGAAATAGCGTGTATGCTAGTTTTTTTAAAAAATAGGTTGATAGGTTGCATTCAACATTAAATTTAAACATGTTTTTGATATACATTAATTGTTATGTTATTTATTCTCCGTGCGTGGAGTAACGATTATGATGAAGAAGGAGATGTTCGCTCATCACCATGAGGCACCAAGAGTGAATATTAATGTTTTTGGCTAGAATGAAAGAAATGAAGAGAAAGCGTTGAAAGTACCGTCAGTGTGCGGCAGGTTGGAAATAGAACAGATGTTTTTATTTTAGGAAATTGAGCGAAAAGGCATGTGTACAGTGGTGCTCGAACCAAAGACGTCCATTTTTGCCTAACATCCCACTGCGGGGTAGGCCGAAGCACGGACTAAGTCCGCCACTTCAACAGGCAAAAATGTACGGTTTGGAAGACGCTCATGTACCACTGATGGCTTGTGATAGTTGCCTAGCGATATATTGTGTGCACTTTGTTTTTGATGCGCACATAGGAGAGGAACTCTCTCCTTTTTGGGTTTGTTTTGATTCTCAACGTCTGATATCACTCATTCATTCTAGCCAAAAACATTAATGTTCACTTATGGTGCCTCATGGTGATGAGTGAACATCTCCGTCTACATCATGTTTTTGATATCCTCAATTAATAGTGAAATTATTCAGAATAGATTGTGGATCCAATACAATCACGGCTGAAAATATGTACATACCGTTTATTTTAAATACTGGAACTAAAGTGGGCTTATGGATTGTTAAAATATTATGTAAAGCAACAGTTTGGGAGGTTGTTGAGTATTTGATAATAATTGTAGCGCCTAATTTGTGGGCGAGTCTTATGAGATAGCTACGCAACAGTTTAGAGTGCGTGTTTTTAAATTCGGTTACAAGTAATATCTGGGCTTGTAAAGCCGTCGTTATTCGCGTGATTTAATATATGAGTATACTAGCTCGTATTGAAAAACTTACTAGTGAAAAACGAATACTAGTTTGAAATAAAAGTAAAGGTACAGTTTTCGGTGGGTTTCGAGGCTGTGGTAGGACTCGGAAACCTGCCATGTTGATTTTTGTAAATTCCATAGAGTGATCTCATAAAAATTCAATAATTTATTAGGGGTACTATCTACGTTTTTCAATCCAATAATGGCGCAAGAAATAAGGGAAGGCAAAACGGAAAGTTGCATTGCTAACCTTGAGCCGCATATACAATATTAATACAACTTTCATGCGTAAAGCACTCTGAATATTCTATTTAGAAAAGTTATAAACAATCACCTTTAACGTGTAAAATATTATTAGCTACGATATCGTTTCGCCATTGAAAAATCTTGTATATATTTTTTAACTTTGTTTATTTTAGTACCGTGCCCACTTGGCCAAAACATATCCTTATGTTATAAGCTTGCTGTTGGAAGCATCCATAGAACATAATATAAGTCTAATGTATTTTCTACAAAACATCTGGTATGACCTAAAAGATGTTCAGAAATGCCACATTCATTGCACTTTTTCGATTATATGCGTGTATAAACACTTTCTGAAAAACACTTTAGCGAGCGTATTAGTAAAACAATTGTAATTGAAGAAAATAAAAAAATTTATGCTAACGCTTCACTTCATCACTTTTTAAAATATTAGAAATAAAAATCTGAATCACTTTTATAAACAACCACTGGTAAACGCCAGCAAGCCCCTATATATTCCACTAGAAAATAGGAAGATAGGCTTATTTTGTCTGCGACTTTCAGACTTCTTCATTTTCGGGTTATTTTTTTTTATTTAATGAAAAGTGAACATGATAAGTGTAAATGTGAATTTTAATAGTTTTACAATTTATCATACTCTTATGCCAAATAATGTATTATTTAAACGACATAATCAATTATACACAAAACCTTATCGCTTAGTAATGGTGTAAACATATCATGCATTATATCATGACGGCCAAATTGTATTTTCCAAAGCAATAACAAAATTTGCTCGTGAGTTGTTTGACTAAACTTAAATCAATGCTTTGGAAACGTTGTGATCAAGATTTCAAACTTAGTTGCCACATTTGTTTAAAAATGGTATTTATATCAGATTATAATTAAAAAATAAATCGGTGGAGGCCTGACATTTTTAATATATACATTTTTCGTCGCTGACACTGATAGTGATTGTGTTCCTCTTGTAATTGTGTGTTATGTGTTTGCTGCATTCTACTCACAAGAACACTAAAACACCTTTTCTTAAACCTTTTTGAATCTTAAACTGCCTTTGGTTACTTATCACTAGCAGCAGAATGGCCATCTAGCTTTAATTATGTATAATGATTTTATTATAATTTGTAATAATTATATTCGTTACATCGAACCCCAGTGGAGGAAGCATCTTGGTATCATCCCAAGTGACACCAGAAACATCTTCTTTTACAAGAATATAAGAACTTTTTTGTGAAGAGGTCGTGAGGATGAAATACTAAACACGTCCGGTCTTGAACAAGTTTAAAGGATGTTTTTCCACATATATTAGTAGCCATACTTTTGACTGATTTGAATCAAAAGTACTAAATTTTGGATTGTTTGGAAATAGCGTGTATGCTAGTTTTTTTTAAAAATAGGTTGATAGGTTGCATTCAACATGAACTTTAAACATGTTTTTGACATCCTCAATTAATAGTGAATTTATTCAGAATAGATTGTGGATACAATACAGTGACGACTGAAAATATGTACAAACCGTTTATTTGAAATACTGGAATAAAATTCGGCTTATGGATTTTTAAAATTATTATGTAAAACAATAGGTCGGGAGGTTGTTGAGTATTTGTTGTAAATTGTAACGCTTAATTTGTGGGTGAGTCTTATGAGATAGCTACGCAACAGTTTAGAGTACGTGTTCTTAAATTCGGTAACAAGTAATTGCTGGGCTTGTAAAGCCGTCGTTATTCGCGTTATTTAGTATATGGATATACTAGCTGCATCGTAAGCTCACTAGTGAAAAACGAATACTAGTTTGAAATATAAGTAAAGGTACAGTTTTCATTGGGTTTCGAGGCTGTGGTAGGACTAGGAAACCTTTCAAGAATTTATATCGTTTAAATTTCACAAAGAAAACGCAGTAGAAACTACAAACATATCAAAACCAAAAGTGTTACTGTTTTACCCGTTCTGTAGACTTGTACTGTAGGACTGCAGACTTTGAAAATCGCCATGTTGATTTTTGTGAATTCCATAGAGTAATCTCACAAAAATTCAATAATTCATTCGAGATACATCTACGTTTTTCTATACAATCAATGGCACATGAAATAAGGGAAGGTCAAACGGAAAGTTGCACTGCTAGGCTTGAGCTGCATATACATTATTAATGCAACTTCCATGCGTAAAGCACTTTGAAGCACAGAAATGCAACAATTATTGCGCTTTTCGGTTATATGCGTGTATGAAAGGTTTATTTTTAACATTAATATGGCAAGTGGTGTTACTTGGAATTCAAGCATAAATTTGACGATGGAGTGGTGTCACAACCGGTGTCTAAAAGGGGTTGAACAGTAATATTTTCTGTATACTGCTGATTTGATTGTGGTGCTGTGTTCATTCTTAATAAACCTTCCTATCAAAATCATAAAAAATATTGCGAGTTTAGTTGTGAGTGTTTCACGTCAGTTTATCTGCTTATTGGTCCACCCCTGTGATTGTGAACTCTGACCGAGAACTCAAATTGATCTTGCTTTAGTGGAACTGCAACAAGACACTGGTGGCTACCTCAAAAATACTTAGCTTAAAACACACTTTCTGAAAAACACTTTAACGAGCGTAACAGTAAAACAATTGTAAGATGAACTGAAGAAAAAACTAAGAAAATTTATGCTAACACTTCACTTGATCACTTTTAAAACATACGAAATAAATATTTGAATCACTTTTATAACCGTTCAGTCAGCAAGCCCCTTTGTGTATGTTCCCCAACGTTCTACTAGAAAATAAGCAGATAGGCCTATTTTGTCTGCTACTTTCAGACTTCTTCAGTGTCGGATGCTCGAGTGCTCAGTTTTTTATTTTTTTATTTTTAGATAAGTGTACAAGATAAGTGTTAATGTGAATTTTACTAGTTTAACAATTAATCATACTCTTATGATTTCATACATACTTCATACATAATTCTTTCATCATACTTCTTAAGATTTCAAAATTCAGACGGCGTCTGTGGTGTAGTGGTAAACGCGACTGCCACTTTGCACCCCAGCGGGTCTGGGTTAAATCCCAGTCGACGTCGGTGCGAAAAAATCTGAGGCGAAAAAATCTGGCTACGCCTTCCTTCGGAGAGGAAGTAAAGCCGTTGGTCCCGGCTCATAATCATGAGTCGTTAGTTAGGGTCCAGGTGGTGGAGTCGTCACCCTGGTGTCGGTGATTGTCACCATGTGAAGAAATAGGCCGACGGAAAATAAATAATTAAAAAAAAAAAGATTTCAAAATTAGTTGCCTCATATGTTCTAAAATGATATTAATAACAGATCATAATAAGAATCAATTGGTGGAGGCCTTCAATTTTTAATATATGCATTTTTCGTCTCTGACCCTAACAGTGACTGTGTTCCTTCTTAAACCTTTTTGAGTCCTAAACTGCCTTTGGTTACTTATCTTGGCATGTTGAAGATTGAACAGGATTCACTGTGAGACGCTGTAAGCGGAATGCAGTAAACAGATTACAAAACGTTGCTTGATTCAAAAGTCAAGCTATCAAAAACTTTGAACAAAATGTCCCCCCGGATGCCGAACTGAGTCCGCTTTATCGCCTACAATATCGGAAATTGCTTTTTTTTTCACAAGAAAATGAAAAGTAAAAATACCGCCGATCAATTGAGGAAAACCTCAATCTAGCCAATTTGAATACCTTTTAGCGCCATGCAAGAGTATAGGCAGTCGTGAAAGCACAACCGCAACCTCAATTTGACCATTAATCAAAACTTGTGCTGTTGTATCTGCTCACTAAAGTTCGAGCACAGCTCATTAATGTTAAATTATGACGAACATTTGTCACTAATTTATTTGAACGTGTGAGAAATTGACGTGAAATTTAAAATTAATGACTTTTCCTCGCATTGGCTTTTGATGCCGGCGCTGTGCTGATGCCGCCGTCAATTCATCTCAATTAACCAATCGATTTT
This sequence comes from Aedes japonicus, assembly GCA_034211315.2. Taxonomy (NCBI): domain Eukaryota; kingdom Metazoa; phylum Arthropoda; class Insecta; order Diptera; family Culicidae; genus Aedes; species Aedes japonicus. The sequence continues at coordinate 17,335 of JASCZW010007379.1, forward strand.
CGAGGCCCACCGAAATTCTGCTGCTCTAAACAAACAATTGAAATCAACACCGTTCCAGAGATTCAAGCATCGTCTTGTACGGAAGCCATTCTCAGTGTACCGGCTGTGATTATTATAAATTATCTTTCTTCTTTGAGACTTTTACTCGAAAACAACAACTCTTCGGCCTATATATGTGAGAATGGCATGAAAGCGCCGTTGAGGAGAAAAGAGGCTCGCCATACAAAAACGGCATGGGACACATACTCAGCTGTTTTTACCGCACACCTCTCACCCTTTGTGGCACTATTTCTTCCCCTTCGAGAGGTTTTCGAGAATGGAAAATATCTTAATGTCTTTATACTCTGGCAATGGGCTTGTTGGCCAGCGGGATGGCTGGGAGCACACGAATCGATAGAGTAGGAGATAGTCGCTTCCTTGTGAGCTGAAGCATATTGCTACGGCGCGGGCTTCTGTCGCTGGAGGCTTTCTGTCGATGGGGTAAAGTTTTTAGTGATGTGGTAGCGGTTGGTGGTAGTGTAGAACATATCGGCTTTTCGAAGCTACTTTAATTTAACCGCCTTTGCCGCCGCGCACGGGTTTCATGCCGGAGCATTCCAGCTCAGTCGTATGCCGAAAGTCACGAAGATAATTTGTCATTTTGTCACACACAAAACGCCGGTAATTCCCTTGAAGCATGTTCCGCTGAACTTTAAACACCTTACGTATGATATTTATGCCATCAACAGATAAACGAATTGATTATATGTAGTGCTTCATAGGGTAATTATGATATATAACATGAGATAATAAATATATTACTTCATTTCAGTGTAAGATTCAGACTTGTTTGCAGTTTTTTTTCTATCATATGTGGGCCAGTCTTCTCGAATACCCGAGAAATAGGTTACAGAAATGGCTGTTCGATTGAACTGTCATAACAGGTGGCTTTTTCACAATGACGGTCTCTTACGAAACTATCATTTCGGTACTCGTGCCTCTCCTTCCATCGATCAGTTTTAAATAAGAATATGAGTTATGCGTTATCAACACAGTAAATCATAATCGGTTTAAGTTCACAATTATTTACAGAATCAATCGGCAAAGATTTAACTAACAGACTCGAGCGTCGGGCATTCGTCGGCCACAGTTTGACGGATTTGATGCATGACATAAATAGCATACGTTAAGCAAAACGATTCAGATTAAAATATGGCATACATTATCACACCGCCTAAAAAAAAACGGATATATCAAGAGACTTTTTTCATAAGGGCTAATGAGGAAATGAGAGACTCTATTCGATTACTTTCTCTTTGATTCATTTACAAATCACCTTTAAGTTTTTTATTCTTTTATTTGCAGAATATTGTTGTGTTCGATCTGTACAAAAGAATTCCTCGAAAGTTTAATAAAGAAGCTGTACTAAATGGAAAAGGATGGGTCAGGAGAGATTCTCTCATTGTTATATTCGCCCTATATTTTTTTTTCTACATCTATTGTTTACTGCTTTGCTGTTGATCATAGCAGTAAACAAATTTGATTTAATTAACTAGAAATGAGAGAGAAAATTAGAATTTTCCATTTAATTCCAACTACCTTTGCTTATATTGACAGATAACCATATTTCGTCTACAATGTGCAGACTTCTTCAGTGTCTCGTACTAATAACTCGAAATTATTAGTACGAGACACTGAAGAAGTCTGCACATTTTAGACGAAATACGCATATCTGTCAAGATAAGCAAAGGTAGTTGAAATTAAATGGAAAATACTATTTTTTCTTTTCATTCCACTAAACAGCTCAAACTCTCTAGGATTCATGATTTAAATGATTGTTATACGTTGGCAACGTTGCAGAAGAAAATCATTGGCCCAAGTTTTATTGAGATTTTTGCCTTTGAAAAAACGAATTGAAAGTACAAGCCATCCATTGACCTGTGAATACGATAAATGTTACACTCAGCATAAATTGAAACCAGAATAAAACTATTTTATGACTTAAATTTGGTTTTTAACCATATATTGACCTTTATTGTATTGAATACTGGTGAGTGCGAGGTTTTGAGTGGAATACCTGTACCTAGAAAATGAGAAGAACTTTCACTTGACTTAATATACCTTTATTTCTTTTTTCGACAGATACGCGAATTTCAGTGTCGTGTACTACGTCGAATATTATTACACGACACCGAAGAAATCTTCACATTGCAGACGAAATACACGTATTAAGACTATCACTTGCTACGCTCCATCCTTTTTTCTAGCAAGTTATTGTTTCCTGAGCAATACACCCACAATAACCTTCACATCTCTATAAGTTTTTTTTCTGTGTAAAGGAGTAAACAACACCTTTTGTGAAAATTATTAACGAACTATTATAATACCAGCTTTTGTTCATGCAAGACTCTTAAGGTGAAAGTTACAAAAATATAAAAATAACATGAAATGGCTGATTTGCATCACCACTCGCAACTTTTAAAGTCAAAAATTTAAGAAACTGTAAAGATTCCTCATGCAAAAATTCTATGATTTGTATTTTACAGTGCAGCAAACAAATAAAGTTTTGAATGTGAATCTTTTGTAGTTTCTTAGATGCGTACATGGTGTAAATCATTTTGGATTGTATGTGGTGATAAACATTTAGTTTTTCTATCGACCTTCACTTTAAAGGATCTGTCTGAAACAGTTGATTGAAATATTCATTACAACATTAAGCAATATGGCGATGTGTGTGCTTGAGAAGCCAATCTCTCAAACCATAAAACTACGCCAAAATATCAATCGGTCGACATTCTTTCTCGGTGGACTTTTTTTTTAGATTTTTCTGCAATCTACATAAAGTATATAGAGTATATGTCAATAGTAAATACTCGAAACAAAAAAAAAAATCAACTCATTATAATCGAAGATCTAGCTCACGATTGTTTATCATGCCCAGAAGATTTCTTAGGTGGTATAAAAAAAACTCTACTTATCTGGGTTAATGTTAAAGACAGTCAAAACAAACTGGAAACAATGGTTGACGGGATTGTGGTTAATAAATTGTTCAACACATATATAACACATATAAAACGAACTAAAATTGTGGGTCTTATTCTGATGATGATAGAAAATGATTTTTGGTTCCAATCCATGGTTTATTGACATACAGTGACAAATACAATACAACAAGACAAAAGTCCGATTTTCATACAGAACAGTCATGCTATGGGGCTTGGCTTTTGGAGCTCTCGATGCGTTGCCGTTTTATTCGAATACAAGAACAAAATCAACACTTGCAAATGATCATTGTTTGGCACAAAATCAAATATCTTTACAAAACCAGAAGTGTATAATGCAAAAACAAAATCACGAATGTGTTAAAGTGTTGTGATTTGGCAAAATCGATCAGCTCTTACTGCTAGAGCTATCTACAGACAAACAGCGAGAACTTAGTTGCACACCTAATAGATGTAGATAAGCTTTAAGATGCAATAAAGAGTCCTGTGATGTTTTATTTAAACTATCAATAAAATGAACAAAACTGCCTATGGGGTATTGAAATATTATATTGCACCTTTATTCTATTTTGCGGCATAGAACATACCAACCTTTATAGAAATCATCAATCGGTTTTGATCTGGTAATGCTGGATAAATTTTCGGAAAAAAAATCCTCTTCTGCCGTCTTGTGCGAAAATGTTTATTCTAGAAAAGTTAATATTGAGATATTTGTTGCTTCGATTAAGGAAGTTCACACACAAACAAAAATTGAGAATAGTTTAAGAAATACACATTTTTTTTCAGCAAATTAATTTATTTCTTTTAGTCAAAAATTGAGTTGCTTTACATTTATCTAGGTACTCTTGAATACAAAATTATGAATGATTCGCCAATTCACGGTTAAAGTCATGATTATTCATCGTGAAATACTTATACAATTCAATACCAGAATATACGAATATTTGACACAATATTGGACAAGGACTTGAAGATATGTTTTATCAATTACGATTTTTGACTAATATTGACAAAATGTGATGAATATTAACATTGACATAATCATTTTAGTTATGCAATCATTACATATACTTGTCGATATCATTAAGAAAAACACCTAGCTTCTTAATACAAGTATGGATATTCCTCATCTATATTTTTCACAATTGGTCAAACAATAGACCAAATTTAAGATACTACCAATGCAATTTAGTTGTAACACCGAAATGGTTCGTCTATTTATATCTTCCTGTAACTCATCACTCGATGAACGGCAAGGCAACGAAACAATATCCCCAAGGGTGAAATTACCGATCACGCGATTGGTGGTGATGCCGTCGATGATTTATTTTAATAGCATGTTCAATAAGCTAAGGAATTTTGCAGCGAAAAATAAATAAATAAGAGCAATCGTTGGCCGATATTGCACTGCTCGGGTTTTGTTCCGAAGACATCTGCAAAACCGATCTGAAATATACACAACCATCCCTCATTCGTGTAGATATTCATATTCGATTTTGATGTAATGATAAATATAAAAAGATAAGGTACACAGCCAAGACAGCTTCAGTAATAACAGAAATAATAATCGGAATCGAGCGTACAGAGCAAAAATATACTCCGCCCCTTTTTCTTCGACCGAGCGAATACCCGACGGCCCCGATTTACGCGAGCCACGGTCTCAGTGTGTGGTGATCCCAGCTCTGGAACAAAACACCACCGACGGGTGGGAATGTGAGAAATGGAACTCGATATCTTGCAGCTCTTCATGTAACACAACACACGAGATGAAATCCTAATGTCATCATTTTAATATTTAATATACATATAAATGATGTACCATTCCACTGGTCGCTGCTGGCGGAAACTGTTGGTCCGCAGGATCAGCGCCGGTCTCTTCAGATGCGTGCGTATGCGAGAGGTTGGTTTCTGAAGTAGTTTGCGAGAACAACCATTCCGATATTATGAGTATGTGTGTTCGAACGATGCACTGTTAAATTTATTGATTTTTCACTCTCCGGTTTCTTTCTTGAGCACCCAGATCCGAGGCTCCCGGTACAGCGAAGGCCTTCGCGAAAACCCTGGGCACAGACAGGGTTCCATGACACCTTTTAAACCTACCCCTCCCACAAGCTGCAGACCCACGGAATGACGAATGAATCATAATCAGCGGAGAGTGGAAGGTATTGTTGTAACGAAAACAACGACAAAAAACTTACTCTCAGCTCAGCCGCGAAGGTAGTGTACAAAGGCAGAAACCGAAAGACCACTGAATCTAAAGTTTTCGTTGCGATCTAATTTAATTCCAGTTTGCGGTGATTTGGTTCGTAGTGTGCATTGGATCAACACAATCAAACATTTTTATGCTTGCACCAACACTGATACATGGCAAGTGGGCGTGTCCTTCCCTTCGATGCACACAATGCAGTTGTTGGTTGCACTACATCTACACTTTGATCACCTGGCCGGTATCTTGATTAAGGGGAAATATACATTAGTATGCAGAGGGGAAAACCACCAACTGATGTGTGCGTTTGCACTTGTGTTGGAATTTGTTCTTCTATAAATTTTATAAATATGCATACACGAACACTGAAAACATGAAGAAGGTGGTCTTTTTGAATTATGATTTGTTTATTAATTTTCTTTTATTACACATTCTCTTCCGATGCTGCGAAGGCTAGCAGATCAGAGACGCTGGTTGGTTCCCGGAACGATGGCTCTCCCATACATCGGCACTGCCTGGTGAGATTTGAACCGTAGCCCATGGCAGGCAGTTCGAATGGAGTTGCATAAGAGAGAACCCGTTTTCTCAGGACTGAATGTGGCTTGCTGGTATCATGAAGATATGCGCTATCCAATGCGACGGTTCTGTGATGCATGATAGGATTTTGATAGATGTAGAAAATTTATTTTAATAAATATTTATGTATTTTGTGGAAAGTTTTATTATTCGTTTGAAATCCTTTATTTTAGTCGGATAAATTTTCGTGACTTAATTTTAAGACAATAAACTAATTGATATAATAGTATTTTTTACTTTTACTTTGGCATGTCATACTTTTTATTGTTAGGAATGGAGTAATATAAAGTAAATAATATATTATGTGTATTAAGGAAGTGTACGTAAATGTATACACCCTCTTGATCGCATTAACCTACATTCAAGTTTAATATATTCTGGTTTTATTTGTGTCTATGTTTACGATACTCTACATAAGACCACCCAGAGTGTTTAATTTTGATAAAAAATTTCCAGAGGGATTTCAAATTAACATAAAAGTAACAATAAAAAACTAAGCTTTATATAAATCTGTCTCATTTATTTTTTGAATAACCATGAATTAAAAACAGAAGAAATCGTTTAATCTCCAATTCATAAACTTTATCATTAGAAGTCAACAACATCGAAAGTTGGCAAATAATCAGATAGTCGAGACCAGCACCGCTTTAACTATTCCCTGTGTTAATAGAAAACATTATATAATGATCTAATTTTTTTTAAAGCGGTGTTTTATAAGTGTAGTATTCAATTTGCCGCTTGTTAGGCATACGACTGACGGTTAATTGATTGTTTATCATTTCAGAACACAAACCAGTTGAGAAAAACATTTGCCCAAAGTATGGTTTAAGTGAAGATATTAACGGAAAAGAAAAACATTGAAGAAGAAGCGGTCACTAAAGTGACGTCCTTAGGGTACTAAGGGCGAGATTTTCATTCTTGGTGGTTGCCCGTTTTAATTTTGTCCTGGGCCTCTTTTTGAAATCAGATTGTTCTCAATTTTGCCTCATTTCGGAGGTCAATGTGTTCGGTCCTGATACATGCGAATATCTTTTCGGTTGGGAAGTTCCTTTAACTGACCTTGAGCATAATCGTATCATTGTGCTCGCCAAATATTAAACAATTGGCTGTTTTGGAAAGGCAAAGACTACCTTTAATTAGGAACTGCAGAAATGCTTCAATACTAACGTAAGGGAGAGGTGGAGCTTTGTATCGCGTATAAATCCAAGTAGAAATAGAAGCTCCCTCGAAACATTTTCAATGTCATTGTGGCACAGCGTAAATTTTCATATTATAACACAGATTTTCCGACAAAATTAAAAATTCAATAATTTTCATGCATTAGAAACCTACAGGCTACAGAGGCTATTGGTAAATGGCTGCTAAATTCTTGAACGGTTATTTTGTATAGCAATCGGCCTTTTGTATGGTTGTCCATTACTTTTTTTATAATACACGAAGCCTAGTCTTTTTTGGATCAACCGCCAGAGAATTAGGTTTTATTTTTGTTGAAAAAAGGAGGTCTATGCTGTATGCTTTTAAAGGTTTGGGAACAAATATCTGTCGAAGAACTCGCGGCCATCGTGGATAACTTCCCGAAACGTTTGAAGGCGTGCATCCCAGCACGAGGCGGTCATTTTGAAATGAAGAAATAAACCTTGTAATTTGCAAACATATTGCTAGTTGTTGGATGTTATGGTAAGCTTCTTCCACCAAAGAACTGAGCTTTCAAGAACGACGTCAATAAGCGGTTCTCATATATTAGCCAAACACATTGCATTCTCTACGATTCAATTTGAACATTTGAACGATATAGGCAGTATGTATGTATGTATGTATGTATGGTAGCCACCATCCCCTCTAGCCCTTGGCTTGGATGCAGCTCCACTTAACAGCAAGATCAAATTGGGCCACCGATCTGAATTCGCACTATCGCTGTATGAAGGGCCAAAAACGGAGGGGTGGACCCGTAAGCAGAGACACTTACACGAAATCCACGGGAAATTAAGAATCTCCTTCCAACGATATGATCCAACAAATCGAATAACACAATTCGCAATACTCATTAAGCTTTCTACAGGATGGCTTGTTAAGAAGGGCGCGTCACTCTCCCTGAAACTGTTGGAGTAGAACTCGCAGCACCACACTCGAATCGGTAGGATAAGAAATGATACTGTTTGTTCCCTCCTAGACTCAGGCAGTCAATCAAACCATCGTCCAGTTTCTGCTTGAATGATACCCTGGTGCTCCCTCCCAACCCAGTATTTATTATATTTATATAAATATAGATGTAATGTAATAATAATATGTTATATATGAATATATAGTAGAGCAAAAATTATATAAGGATATTTAGTTAAATTATGTAATAGTTGGAGTTCACGAGCCTATGATAACCATGTTAAACTAAATTAATTAACCTGCTGAAATAAGGTCATCTTGTTATTCATTGAGGTATAAATATCAATAAAGCATTCAATTGTATATAAAACCATAATATTATATTATTACGTATTTAATCATGACATATAGATATGTAACCTTCTGGAATGAAGAGCATTTATTAATTTTGATTATTATTTGATATAATGTAATAAAATAATTATACCGGCCGGATCACCAATCTGAAGCAATTAAAATTTTATTAATTATTTTATTACTTCTTCCATAATATTATATTTATGATATGCAATTAATAATGATGAACAGCTGTGTTCCTCTGAACCGCTCAAATAGTAGTTGATGATCGTGTACTGAAATGTTAAGGTCATATTACGCCATTTAATGGAAAATATAATGAAGGAATTAAAGGTTGAGTGGTCGAGAGAGTCGTCAACATTTCTATTGATGAAAATATGCTAGAGCTTGTAAAAAACATGCATCATATAATAACACATACTAGTATCTACACATCTATATATACATCCATTGCTACTTTCGAGAAGGCCACTCCGACGGTGCTAGATACAGCTGATCCCCATTCTTACTGCTGCTTCTACCAGAAGATGATCATCCTATAACCGCAAGACCTCCTCTCCTAAACTGTATGGTACCTGAGAGAAATTTACTTTTCTGGCGTAATACATGTAATGAAATATACAGAATTAGGCTATGAATAAACAATGTCCTATAAGATAAAATATATAGTGAGGGTATATTGTAATATGAATTGAAAATTACATGTGTGCCGACTGCTGTTTTGTTGCAATTGTAGACAAACTTGCGCATCCATTATGAACCAGAAAATTTAGGCAATGTATGACCGCCATGAAAAAAAAAAGAATTTTAAATTTTAAATTATTTTGTAATACCTGACGACCTAGAAGACCTGAAAGATATGAGAATGGAAAATTATGATATGATGTACCGGTCGCACCCCTCACTTCGCTATTGTCGGATTGACAACATTGCCCAGGCTACGCCAACCAGCGTCTCCATGTTTCAGCTGGCAGTCTTTTGTGATCATATGACTCGTGGAGGCGTGAAGTAGGAACTTGTGAGGACCAGAGGTCGGTCGCACCCTCCTGCCAAGTTGTCAACTCACCATTTGAAGCCCACATTTGAACGATATAGGCAGTAGTTAGAAAAGATGTCGTCTAAAAATGTAGATATTCAAGATACGGTCTGTACATTGTTATATAAAGTCTATTTGCTCTGGTGCATCTCATTTTTATGTAAGCGATTTTAGCTACTTGGGCGCTTTTTACTGTGCTGTTATTGATTTTCTACAAAAAAGGCTCAACCATTGAATTATGTGAAGATTTCCCATGTTAAATAGTTTAGTTCCATATGAAATGGATAACATTGTGGAACGACAACTCCATGCTGTTCATGTCAAGCTCTTGAAAATTTCATAAGAGAACCTTTTTGAGCCGTCACTATACATTGAAATTATTCCAACAGCAAATTAGTCCACATAATAATAAGTAAAAATACAAAAGAACAGTAAATAATTAAAATAAATTAAAAAAGAGAATGTTATATTGAATGGTAAATTTTATCATTATTTATAATTTGAACACTTCAAAGTGCTTTTACTGATGTTTCCAGTAGTTTATAAGCCCAGGAAAGTTTATTGAAAGTAAAACTATCTTAGACCATGACTCAACTTGAGTCAAAAGATTAGCTTTCTGTAGTGGATTTTTACGGAATTTGCTCGCGTTTACTTGTGATAGTTTAAAAAGTTTTTAATTTTTTTTAATTTTTGTAGACAAAGTGATCAAGTGAAGTGTTAATTTTAATTTTTCTAGTTTTCCAAAAACAATCGTTCTACTAATAAGCTCGCAAAAGTGTTTTTTTAAGTGTTATTAACAGAAAGTGAAATAGAGGTAGTTGGAATTAAATGAACATTACTAATCTTTCTTCTCATTTTAAAATTTCAGGTCTTCAACATAAAAGCTCACACTCACCAGGATAGGCCTATGCACCTCGTACCACGAGTGCTGATCAACGGTGATGAAATATAGGTAGTAGACGATTTCGCCTACAGAAATCTGGTGGCCGCCGAAAATGACACCAGCAGAGACATACAAAGGCTCATTATGGCTGGAAATCGTGCCTACTTTGGACTTCGAAGAACGCTAAGATCAAACAAAGTTCGCCGAACTACAAAGTTGACCATCTACAAGAGATTAATTAGACCAGTAGTACACAACGGCCACGAATAAACGCGCCCTTGGTGTCTTCAAATGGACGGTGATTCGTACGATCTACGGTGGAGTGCAGATGGAAGACAGAATATGGAGCAGGCAAATGAACCTCGAATTGCATCAGTTGCTGGGCGAACCTCCCATTGTACACATCGCTTAAATCGGTCGAATACGGTGGGCTGGGTATGTAATGAAAATTTCGGATGACAGCCCAGTTAAAATGATTCTCGAAAACGAACCGGTGGGCACAAGAAAAAGAGGCACGCAACGAGCAAGGTGGATCGATCAAGTAGAAGACCTTACGCACACCGGCCTTGGTCTGTTTGGTACACAGATAAAAAGAAACTGCGTTATCTAATGCACATAAAAAGAATTGGCACATAAAAAGAAAAAAAAATTAACAGAAATTAATAGGATATTTCATGTAAATTTAAGCCAGATAACGCCTCACGCTAGCCTGTTGTATGAAATATTGCAGACATTCTTTTACGGCGCATGAAAGATTTCAAACTATTTTGTTGTTTACGCCTCCTTTGACTTGGAAATTTTACGCACTTGTTAATTTTTTTTTATCTGTCGAAGTAAAGTAATAGTAGTAGCATGTTTGTCCTCTTCTTTTGCGTTTAAAATTTTATGATTGTAACAATCAGTTCATTGAAAATTACATAAACTGTATAGGCTTAATCGTGTAAACTTTTTAAAGAAAAAGTATCATTTTAACTATATATAAAAAAAAAACTTGAACCTCTAGATAACCGGTTAAATTAATTTGCTCTGTTGTATGGGAACTAACTACGACTCAACTTTGTAAAACGTTGTTACTCACACAGATAAAAAGAAACATTGAATTTTCTGCATTATCTAATGTACATAAAGGGAATGCTAAATTTGCCAGAATATAATGGGATATTTCATGTAAATTTAAGCCAGATAACGCCTGAATCCAGGATTAATGATTAATAGAATGAATTGAAGATGTAAAGCTACTCCCAAGCTCCATCTTTGTTTTACTCTGTGCAATTACACTAGTTCCGTTCAGTAACGGAGTAGCAACTACAAAACGCACGGTCTTTATAGTGAAAAAAAATAAAAATAATAAGAACTTAGTCGTAGTTCCCATGCAATTGTGGTCATGTTTTTGCGATTAGTCCGAATAGAGTGGGAATTGAAGTCTCATGGATGGAGAAAAATATGCGGGAATTTAAAAACAAATGTATCCCTATGTGTGACATTTATTTTTATAAATTGTTATGCCTATATTTCCAGTAATGGGATCTGAAGTTTCATACTGTAACATTGGCAGAAAAAACATAAAGTTTGTTAACTGGCATGACAGATTTTAGTTCAAGTCTATAAACGGCAACAGTCCACCTGATAGGTTCTAGGACAAGGCCAAGCTCTTCGAGAGTAAAAAACACAAATATTTTTTTGATATTTTTAACCTTACTACAGACAATTGAAAGCAACATAGTGAACATCTATTAAATTTTTCATGAAAATTATATTATTCGCTTCGTGAATAGTTTATTACCCCAACAAAATCCGGAATAACTTCAGAACATAGCAACATGAACCTCTTGTCTGCTTCTGCCTTTGAAACAAAATTAAATAGCCGATGTTTTGTAATTTGAATCATATAATTTGTTTGATTTTTTTTTTGTAATTTAGAGCTGATGAAATAACAACAAGTAAAAAAAATATTTTTTAACGCAATTTAGCCAACCATTTAGGTTGCTGGTTGACGGAACAAATTGTTAAATATATCCAACTCAGCGAGGGAATTTGCCTTTTTCCTAACATGAATCGAGTACCGATGTAGGTCGCATGCTCATGCGATATACAATGGGTAAAGCATTTTTAAATCTTATTGTTTATTTGGGAGAAAAAAAGGAAATACAAATACAAAATACGAAAATACACTTCACCGGCCTTTCATACGTGATAAGCCTTCACAGAATAAAAACAATCCGTTCTAAGGTTCATAGATCCGACTTCTAGTCGAAGCGTTTTATTCTTCAATCTTAAAATGTATTTCGATTAATTCACAGTATTATAAGCTAGAATATTGTGAATATTAACACATAACAATCAATGTAAAGAGAGCACAATAAGCAATAGATTCAAAGAGCTTTCGTTATCTTCAAAAAATTTAAATTTTGGTATTTCATGCACTGCATTTGTTCTTTTTAAGTTTTGTGTTCCCAATTCCCAAAAAAAATCTTTTAAAGCAGGGCATCTTAAAGGCGTGTTTTCATTAAGTAGTCAAGGTGTAAAATAATGGAACCTTACGAATAGATTACTCTTTATTCCACTAAACTGTAGTGAATCATCTAATAACAACAGACGATTAAACTGCTCAAGCTTTGAACTAAATGCGGTCTATAAACCACAAACAGACATTGGTACATTAAATCAGATTTCTTTTTCATTTTTCATTTTCGCTGCGAATTTCCATTTGAGTGGTTTTTATAAAATTTATTCTAAAATAATTAGATTCATGGTTTTCTTCCCAATAGGCGTAAATTAACCGTCTTCATTGAAGTATTGAAGCAAATGAAAACAATTTGGACCCGTGTTTTAATAACATACAGATTTACCCGTCGGTATCTATTTTTAAGTCATATTTGTCTGCCTTCTGATATAATCACACAATTGTTTGTCTATTCTTATTATTCATTATGTCTACAACACCTGCAAACGATCTCCAATTCTATGGAAAGTTAACACTGAATCTAATACAAAATACTGAATCAAATGAAATTAAACATTGGTTTAAAAATTGAATAACCGATCTTACGTATCAGAAGTGTCAAACTAACGGGTAATATATTTGCTCGAACTCTAACATAAGTCTTTTTCTGTATCATTACAATACATTGCAAAATGATTTCAAATCATCCAAGGTGAACGTATACATATATAACACAAATCAATTCGAAACATTCCCTTGCGGGCCACGACTGTTCGGGTATCGTTTACCATTCACACTTGTTTGTTGAATCATGGCAGCATATGAGGTGAGAATCCGGATTTGAATCAAGAATGTAAAGAGAGCACCCGCACAGTGAGCGTAAAACATTTACAATTTGAATTTTTATTATGCGCGAAAATTGACTAAATTCACCATGTTTTTGGTAACGAGCTGTTATAAATATTGATTCGTGATATAGCAACTCACTTCAACATAGCTCTAAACCCGAGAGCCAATAAAATTAATTTGTATGAAACATTTGTATTCACAGCTTGCTCGCTCGAATTGTGATACGCGAGAGGTAAAATAAACTAATAAAAATCCGTGGTCAAAAATGAAATTGATTTGAAAGTTTACCCATTTTAGAAAAATTTAGGCGTAGAAAATAGTGCAATTTTTTTGCCACTTTATTACCCTAATTTAATGACCGAACCAAATTGTTACTTACACACATCATGGGAGAGTAGCAGGAAGGTGACTTGAAAATAATTTTGATGGCATGGAACGGAATCAGAATATTAAAATAATTTTTCTACCGTTTCTCATCCGCACGTTGTATCGCCGACGCCACCACAGCAAAGCACTGATGGTAACTGCTGTTGGCTAACAAGGCCTATCAACGTCGTCGTGGTCATGAGAATTTGCGCACTTTTTTCGGTACCCGGCATTCCTACCACGTTGACGACGGCGACCACAACGGTGAACCGCCGGTAAGTAAGCAGATTGGTTCGGTTGCGTATTTCACACCATAACCAATTCCAGCCAGTTGACGATGACAGTGTCTGGCTCTTTCTTAAATGAATTCTGTGGAGCGTTACGGCCATTATTTTATTGATGATTTTTGAAAATCTTGATTGATCGGTCATAATGACAAATGGTATAAACGTAATCTGAACGTTAAGTGAGAAGCAGGAAACGAGCATTTTGACGCCTAGGATATTCAAAGTTACGGCAGTTACCTTTCACGTTGATGACCATGAAATAAATTTAAATAAAGTTTTAAAGTGTGGCGCAGACCAGTAAACTCATTTTGGAGATTTATCATGTATGTATGAATCCCACAATTTTAATTTAGCTGCAAACAATAGTCTTGTTCGTATATAATCTTGTCCTGAAATACGTCACTGATAACTGGCAGACAAAATCGCACACTATATGTTAACCTTGCATATAACAACAACGTACACACTGAGCACTCACGATGTAGGCTGTCTAATGATGTCGGTTCCATTGAGCGAAACTGGGAACAGAACACGATAACCACGGTTGCCTTTTTTTTTTTTGTATTTCAATGCACTATTTTCAGCTGGGGTCTCTCGCAAGGATGTGTTGAGTTGCTTTGACAAACCGGTGAGTGGATCAGAGATGCATCGGAATAGTTATACTAGATGAAAACATCCTTTTCACAGCATGCATTGATGGATTAATACTAGAGTATAGTATGGAGATGGATAATAGTCAATTTGTATTGATATATTTATATCGGTTGAGATATGATTTATATAAAATTGGGATGTTTCTAATCATAATGTTATTGACCGCAAGGCAGCACGCGTTTCTGTTTTTGAATTCCATTCACTACTCTTCACATTATCGGGTTGATCATTTGGAGTCCGGAAGTGAGAGACTCAATGGAGTCTTAAGCCTCAGATGCCGAATTGAAGGTCTTCAAAATCACTAAAAGCAACATCATGGCATGGCATGAAATACCCCAAAAGTCTAGCTACTGGAAACCCGCCAGTGTATAGACAACTAAAAGAAGACTTTCCTTCTGAATTCGTTTTCCGATGCCTACAACTTGCACGCATATGAGAAGCAACTCGGGCGGCTACAAAAAAGCTACCCGACAAGAAGAACCGATGAATAGTTATTAATATCGTCCATTTAGACACGCTTCTGTGTATTCTGTAATCGATCGCAATCTGATTAGTCATCATCGGCATCATCATCACTACCACCATCACCATCACGAACCTTTTTCATTGCAGTGAAGATTTTGATTGAGGGTCCGACTTAGTGAATGACTGATGGCGTTACGCTGAATCTGAATGAGGCGAGTGCGCTGCTGTAGAGTAACCAGTCTAATACCTACTTTGTTGCTGTTGTTGTTTGTGATGATGTTGATGTTGGTACTTGTTCTGGATTGGTGCTGATCCGGCTGTCTAGCAGGTGCGGAAAGGAAGTTGCCGGCTCTTTGAAGTGGGGTGTGTTCGAACGGCAGTTTTTTCTGTTGCATATCCTCATCGAAGTTCGGGAGGCGAAGCTAATGTAAAAGTTTAAACTTCTCCACCTCAGAATGAATGACTTGGACGAAATTGGAGGAATTTAGATTTGAAATTAGCTTTATCATATTTTAATAATATTCATCATGATGCTTCAAGGGTAGCAGTAGCAGTAGCAACAAACGACTTAATAGGTGTGAAATTTATTTTACTACATGTTGTGGTGCTGCTTTATGGCAGAGATGTGCTATGGTATGCACTGATATAAGAAATTTTTGCTCATGAGCGTGATATTAAATTTTGAGCAAGCTGAATGACAGGCATAAGGCTTAATTTGAAATATACATGTTCACTCATTCTGAATGATATTATTTAACGTCATTAGATTACTTGGCGAATTTATTGGCGATTTTGTTGGTATGCGATATTTAGATTTAAAGGGTGTTCCGATCAAAATTTGGTAAAACAGTTATGTGTGTGAGTCGATCAAAGTTTTTATTATAAAGTCAAATTCTTTTTCTTTTTCATGTTCAGTTAATACAGAATACAGGAGAAATATTCCGCAAAGCTTCCTTTTTACCGAAAGCAAACTGCCGGGTCTTTCGTTTAACACCTGCCATAAGATTTAGTACAGTCTCCTTGTCTACTTTCTTCGCCGCAGAACGCCAGTTTGCCTTGAACTGTTTCTCGCTCACAACAGTTTTTAGCGTCTTCTTAGGGTTCCGCTTGACGATGGCCCAATATTGTTCGATTGAGTGGAGCTCTGGCGTTTTGGGAGGGTTCTTGTCCTTGGGCAACACTTGAACGTTGCTGGCAGCATACCACTCTATGGCCTTTTTTTTCGTAATGGCAAGATGCCAAATCCGGCCAAAATAGAACGGACAATTGTGTCGCTTCAGGAAAGGCAGTAGACGTTTTTGTAGGCACTCGCTCAGATAAATTTTTGGTTGACGGTTCCGGTCGCAATGTAAACGTTTCTCTACAAGCCACAGGTACAGATATGTCTTCGCGAACATTGACAGTTTAATGTGCTTGAAATATCTGCCACCTTTCCCCGTTTAAAATCTGCCTTGACGTAAGTTTCATCATCCTGTACCATACAATCAAACTTCGTCAGCATCGTGTACAACTTTCGCGATCGTGCTTTGGCCGACGTGTTTTGTTTACCGTGGTGATTTGGAGTCACCACTTTCTTGTAAGTCGACAGTCCAGCTCGTTTTTAAGCTCTATCCACGGTTGAAGGTGCCCCTCCCAGCTTCTTTGCGACATCTCGGACGGAGAGATTGGGGTTCCGCTCGAAACAGCGGGCAACTCTTTTTGTCGCCGCTGTGGCCTCCGGCTTTCGATTTTCGATTTTCATATTTGAAAAAAAAAAATACTTTTTAGTATCCATCAAATCTATGGAAACACACCAAAGGAATTGCTGATCTTCAATGTGTATTTAATTCATTTTAAATTCAACGATGTCTATTTTATGACCACGTGAAGTGATCGTGTTTTTCTACTTTGGAAGTGCAGTGAGCTGGTGAGTTTTTTTTATTATTTGAAAACCGTATGCAGAGATAAATGTCCTATAAATGTCAAGATAATAATTTAATCGGTTTTCACCAAGAACATCGAATTTCATGATTTAATTAAGAATGTGTATTATTGAAATATGTATAATATTAATACGACCAGTGAGATGCTTGTAATAGTCATGAGAATACAGGAGCGACCGCAGCGTAGTGGTTAATACCATACCACTCACGCTAAAGTCACAAGTTCGAATCTCATCCCGTACTAATTTAAGCATAGCCAATGAGGTGATTTGAGTGACTACAACGAGAGATGAACCAGCTTGAGGCTTAAAATCTCGATAATCACGAAATAATAAAAAAAAATTCCGTTGCTTATCCATAATTCAACTGGCTCAATTTGTTTATCGTTTAACCGCAAACCAATAAAATCACTCTTTCATTCTTTGGTTTTTTGCTAACTTAATTTGAAAATGAGAAGAAAGATTAGTATTTTCCATTTTATTCCAATTATATTTATTGTTTATCACGTGTTTTGTCTACAATGTGCAGACTTCTTCAGTGTCGTGTACTAAAGGTAGTTGGAAGTAAATGAATAATACTAATCTTTCTTCTCATTTTCAGGCTACAGGTATTCCACTTAACAGCTGCTCACACTTTAAAGGATTTACCTTAACTTCTTGTTGCCAATTTTTCCTATATACTTAAATGCTTAAGAATCTCAGCTTCTTGAGTCTTACGTTGAGTTTTTGTTTATAAATTTGACTGCCTGAAATTGAGTAGTTCTTTACTGCTGTTTTTAAATTGATGTTCCATAGCGCTCTTGTGGTTATTTCAGCATGTTTACCACATCAAGCTTGATAGATTGGCTTTGCTATGGATGATGGTATTAGGTTTGCTGCATACTTCAAAGCAATAAACATAGAGATACACACATTGGTATTAGTTTGCAAATAAGAATTATAAGAAGTTTATGCTCAAGCATTTATATAGCATGTTTCATAAGGAACTACTTCTGACTTATGTTAACTAATCATCAAGTGTAAATGTGTGCACTCAAATTCAGTACCAACTGTTGGTGACAAAATACAATTTTGTGAGAAAATTAGCGGCAAGCTAATGACCCTCATGAAAAGACATCAACAAAACCGCCAAAATATTTCCGACGGAGAAGCCATGGAACCGTTCATCATTGTTTTTAGATAGCATGTTTCGTAGCAATTCATGGTTTCAAAAAATTTTATATTGATTTTTGAATTAAATCTACAATCATTCAATTAAAATAGTGTATGACACTTCAAATTGAAATTCTGATTATCATGTATTCTTACTTGTTATGACTTGTGCATTATCAAAATGGAAAGTTGCATCATATTTCAAAATCATAAAATCACAATAACATGTCACAAGACAAGACAAATGCGGAAAAATAGAATGTTAAACAATGAAAGTTTCTAAAGCAGGTAGTATCCACTTTTTCAAGTCTTGTTTTATAATTGAAACACAGTTTACTGAACATTTATCTTTAAATCAATTTAGTATAATCATATAGTATGTTAATAATGAACTAATTCAGTAAATTATTTATTCAACAACATACTCGTCAGCATAAGCTTCTTAAAAGAATCAACATTAATCTCTAATTATTGACATCTACTGGATGTGGACAGATTTATTAGCTTGTTGACAAGGACCATGTTACTACTACACACTAAGAAATTATGAATTCTGCATAAGACGTAAGGTGTGGCCCATCTAGTATTGGAACAAACATTTTTGATTCTTACAGCCACCATAGTGGTCGGATTTGTAAACTATGACATCTTATGTTTTCCCTATAACAATAACAACATCAGAAGTTTTTTTTCGCGGTGCAGTTCTAACGTGTTTCAGAAAAATGCAAAAAGGAAGAAGAAAGAAGAAAAAAAATTGTGCGCAATCATTTGGGAAACCCTTCGTGGTTTGGGCCAAAACTTGCAAAAGTGTTGAATTTTCCCCAAAATACCGTGTAGCGTGTTTTGAATAAGTACAGAGAAACTTTGTCGACGGATCGCAAGCCTCAACTGTCAACCGTCAACTGCGGAACAAAGTCATCAAGAACATTAAGGCAAACCCCAACATCTCAGACCGCGATTTGGCCAAAAAGTTTCGCGCCGCACGCAGTACCGTGCAACGGTTTCGTATCCGGGAAGGCTTCAAGTCATACCGTGCCTGTAGACAACCAAATAGCGATCAAAAGCCAAACAATGTGGCCAGGATTCGTGCCAGAAAACTGTATGATAAGGTGTTGACAAAATTCAATGGCTGTCTCCTCATGGATGATGAAACCTATGTGAAGGCCGATTTCAAACAGCTACCGGGACTAAATTTTTAGTTAGTTACGGCACGGGGAGATGTTTCTGCCAAATTCAAGTTTGTGTTTGCAGATAAATTTGCACGTGAATACATTATTTGGCAAGGCATCTGTCGCTGCGGTAGGAAGACCAAGGTTTTCATCACTAATAAGACATTTGATTCAGAGCTGTACAGAACGGAATGTCTCCAAAAGCGAATATTGCAACTCAACAGATCCCACAATGAACCTGTCCTGATTTGGCCAGATCTGAACTGCAAGCTGTCATTACAGTAAAACAGTGCTACAGTGGTATGCAGTCTTGGTAAAAGTCATGCTCATTAGATTCAAAAGCGTGGATTTTCAGGCACCATAACATTGACTACCTATAAGTTCCATGCGAAAATCAAATGATAACTCATGACAACAAACGTAACCAGAAGAATGAACGTTCGATTTTCAAATTGCTTTGATATTCATTTGTGTAAACAAGTTCATTTTCAAAACGAATTTCGAAATGTCAGAAATGAAATTCAATCAACCACAATGAATATCAATTACCCGTCGGGATCGGAAAAATGCAAGGGCAGCCCAGTTCAGGGTATTCTTGCACAACATTGCTCGCATCTATTCCTCTGGGACGATGATGACGGCCCTGGTTGTTCCATGTTTGGATTAGGATTCAAAATCACTTAGTAATGAAAAATCATCACAAGAGATGATATTCAGATTTCATCAAATGAAATTCATGCTTACCGATTGATAATCAAACCAACGGTGACAGCAGATTTTTGACCCGCACTTAGAGCCGTCTTCATTCATTGCAGCAAACAAAATTGAGTTGGCATAGAAGTGACAGCGGTAACCATGAAAACCGGGAAAGTAAACATCATCATTACACTGGGATAAAATCATTTTCACTTCTCATTGATATTTTATGAAAATTTAAGGCACTGGTGGTATGAGACCAACGGCATTCAGTTTATACCAAAAGAACTCAACCCACCAAACTGTCCCCAGCTCAGACCGATAGAGAGATTTCGGGCTATAATGAAGAGGAAGCTGAAGGTGAATGGCAGTGTCGTCAAAAGCATCAATGAATTGAGAACCAAGTGGAATAAGGTTGCCAAAACGAGGGATGAGAATAATGTGCACCGGTTAATGAAACGTATTCTGGGAAATGTCCGCAATTTTTTTCGAAATCGAGATGATATTCTTTTTTGTCTTTTCCCTCTACAGTTCACATAAAGTCGAACATTTTAGATAAAACAGAATACTATTTTGTTAATGTATATCCGAAATATGCGTAATAGCCTATAGTCCAATTCTTACTGGGTCACACCTTAATTCATGTTTGTAAAAAGCCGGGGAGAGAGAGATGAGGAAAGAGTTCGTGTAAAATGTCTCCCGAAACTGACACATATGCAATTTGACGAAAGATGTGTTTGATTGAATTTATTTTTTCATCTCTTTCGACTCATTCTTATGTGCTAAAAGACATCAGAATGTGCTGATTTCAGAGACCAGAATTTTACATGACATTTTGTTAGTGTGTAGTATAAATTCTCAACAACTGTTCTGTAATAAGTTTGTGGCCCTAGAAAATCAAATGTTTTTTTTTTGGCTGGTTTTGAATGAAATGAAATTATGTGGCTGGTTTTGCGTTTATGTTGTGGAATTTTATCTAGATACTAGCCATGAACGGTGTTCATTCATGGATTGACTTGATTGTCCTGAAAAGGGCTGTTTGATTTCCACAATGATGGTGTAACTGTCCAAGCGGTCAATACTGACTAGGTGGTCGCCTCGTGCGTTGTTCCTTCGCTACTTCTTCTTCATACTGTATCAATGTGACAGTTTGTCACGTCAAGAAAAACAACGTGGACGCTGCATATCGAAATCATCAAAACATAGGTCAGGAACAACGGCTTTACTTCACTCCTTTCGTCGCAAAAAATTCCAACGATGATTACTGCAATTGATACAAGACCCACTAAGGTGACATGCAACCACGCTTATCAATACATCACCAGCGCCGGTACAGTAGCATTGAGCCTGTAAAGAAATTGGAAAGTTCCAAAATTTTAGTTCCAAAATTTTAGAATACGTCATCATTGTGATGAAATAACTCGATATGTACTAAGCAAATGCTACGGGATATACTACATTAGGAAGATACGATAATAAGTCACGATGGTTAAGGTTTAGAACAGAGGAAAACAAGCCTTAGTCTTTGATCAGACCAAGCATCCTGAGGGAGACCAAGTCCTTATAGACAAAGATGCCCTGACTGCAGAAAAAAAAATTACAAAAGTTTCAAAAAAGACACACATCGATTTAACGCAACTTTATTTTTTGACTTTTTCTATCGTTTTCTCGCAAATTATAACCCGATCATAACTATTAATAACATATTGACAACATTGTTGTATGGTCAGTGTTATGGTCAGTGTTATTCTCAATTTCATCAATTTATGACTATTGACATTGTGCGTAATATATGACATAATATTTCGTTACATCATAAAAACTACTGGCAATATTTTCCATCTTGTTATCAACATTAACGATAGTGAAACACTAAACCATGCTTTCTGCATTGGCTTTGCTATTTGAATGGAATTAGTTAGAGGTACTCAATACCCAATATAGCGAAAGAAGTGCCTAACAACTCTGCCGAGGGCGCAGTTATCCACTCAATTATTTCTATTTAAACATTGATGGTTTGGATCAAATGCCTAAAATCATTTAAGAAACTATTGTTAATCTATTGATCCCAAAAATTCATTTGAAAAATGATCACGACAACTTAATAATGATTCGTTAGAAAAGATGTATGTGTTTATGGACCTTAGGTACAAATAATAGAGTATAAACATTAAATTACCATAGGTTTTGTTGATAAGGATTAACACAATTTTACTTTTCTTTGAGTTTGTTGTTTATCCAAAATATTACTTTGAAAGCACTTATGAAAATATATAAAATACACACATAAATGGAATGTTAGATTTGGCAGAAAATAACGGGATATTATTCATGTAAACTTTAGTCAGATAACGCCTGAATCAAGCCTGTTGTATGAAAGATTACAAACATTGTTGTATGGCGCATGAAAGATTGCAAACAATTTGGTTGTTTACGCCTCCTTTGGCTTGGAATTAAACGAGGGGAAATTTTATACGCTTGTTAAAATTAATTATTTTTTCTGTGTTTGATCCCAAGAGAACATTACTCAAGAGTACAACACAGCGTGGTTATAAATAGTGTCTCAACTTAATTCTCATGAATTCTGGAAAATGTGAGCTGTTTAGTGGACTACCTGTAACTAGAAAATGAGAAGAAAGATTAGGATTTTTCATTTAAATCCAACAGTGTCGTGTACAAATTCTTCAGTGTCGTGTACTAATACTCGACTGAAAAAAACTTTCGGTGCCTGCCTTTTCCAAATACAAAAACTTTTACGTACAGCTACAGATTTTTTAACCTATCCTGAGTCAAAAACAAATATAATTAATATGTACTTCGCCTTTTTCCTATACCTAACCTAATTATTCTGTAGCACCACTGCTACAAATATTAATCTTTCTCAATTCTCATGCTAGTATTAAAATTTATTTCATTGCTAAAACTGAACACGCAGCCAGTCGTGTTGTGGCAATTAACAAATATACAGAATCAATTTTCATTCATCTAAGTTCCACTCTAGAGAAAACAGCTACCAATTCGATTCTATACAAATCTATATTGGAAATATTCACATATCTTGTGCGGTTTTCCCGAACAAGATGTGACCTCGCGCGAACAGTCTTGATCTCATAACTTTGCAGAGCTCACAAGGTTGAAATCACGGTATGTGTCGTTGCTGCTTGCTTTGACCAGCTACTGACCTGGACCTTCGAATTGGAATCGAGCGAGACGAACAACATGGAAATAACAACGCACGTTCTTTTACTCATGATGTCGCCCTCGAAGGCATTCGGGGTTGGAGGGGCGTATTAGAACATTCGACTGTTTATTTATTTAATTAAAAAATATGTAAGATGTTTCAAAAAATTTAAATGAGTTAAAATATACATATTACTTCCAATGGCTAGGAGGTTGAGAGAGATGAAACGAACAAGAGGGAGCTCAGTCGCCGTTTGGTATTGAACACGTCTTAGCCGTTCTGGACGCTATCGTCACATGGCGAGGCTTGAGAACGTTGAGAAGCACTATCGCACCAGTATCAGCAATGTGCGCGACCTGCGAAAGTACCTCCTTCTACTAAATGGCACCAGTCGAATGCCTATACCATCATGAGGATGCTGCAGTGGACAAAATGAACAGATAAAACTTTGGGAATGAAACGAACAAATGAAACTTAAAGATTTTATTATTCCCTCTTTTCTTCATCGATAAAAGCGAGTAACAGAGCGATTTTTTCCCTTCATTTTCGGAACTATGGAGACAGGACAGGGATAGCGATGTGCACCTGAGACGTTATTGCATGGTATGGACTGTATGAGAGTCAAGCAAGAATAAAGGGAAAAGGAGGAAAATAGTCCGTATCGCACCGTGAAGTACACGCCAAATATGTCGTCATTTAGAAGCGCGCATAAAGTCAGCAAGACGACCTCACTACACACGAGCAGGTACATGGGATTGAAAAAGAAAATAATGTAT
Organism: Aedes japonicus; assembly: GCA_034211315.2. Taxonomy (NCBI): domain Eukaryota; kingdom Metazoa; phylum Arthropoda; class Insecta; order Diptera; family Culicidae; genus Aedes; species Aedes japonicus. The sequence goes on from JASCZW010007379.1 coordinate 41,433, forward strand.
TTCATGATGCCGAATGGTTAAACTGTTTTCAGGCGCAAGAGAAAACGAACAGGACCAAAGCAATGCTCAGAATATACATATGATGCAATTTAAACATTTGTAAAAGCCACGGGGTCTAGTCGTGGAGGTATCTACTGTACTTGGTGGTTATACTGTGGAATATTGGAAATCTTGATGACAAAATCACGATAACTAGTTAAAGACGCCAGACTGACCGAAAAGATGAACTATAGGTTGTATCTCATGAAAATTGGACTTTTCTCATTTAAAAGTTAAACTAGAGCTTGAGAATACTTATCTGGGTATTTACTTTGATGACTTTGTTAAACTTCTTCCACGTCTAGATTTCCAAAGCTTATCCTGAAATAAGATTGCAAAAATACGCGGAATCTTATTCACCTCCAATACAACTTTTTCCAAAATACATAGCACACGTATCATCTTCACGCTCAACAAACATCACGTTCGGTTTCACCTGATACACAAACAAAATATGGTTTATGCAGTGAGTTTGTCAGTAACATAAATACTTGCCCAAACATGATTGGAATGAGTTTATACGTTTCTGCTCAGTACCAGGATAACGTAAGGCAAAGTTTCCTGCATCCTTGCGACTTCATTATTTATGTGCTAAGGATATCATTCATGACGATTTCCAGGCATATGGAAGATGATTCGCATGTAAGCATAAAGCAAAATATAGCCGAAAGCTATGTAGCATGTTCATTACGTGTAGAGAAAATGAAATGTTGGAGCAGCGTTTTGATTGCTACAGTAAAGTTTGCACTAGAGAATGAAATTGGTTTGTTTTTCGTGGTGTCGATTTCAAAACAAAGAAGACTCAATTTGTGTGGTAATTAATGTTCTAGCTTGTGTTGTCATTTTTCATTTGCATCGGTCATTGAATATAAAAAAGTGTACCTATTATTTCCCGCCGAACATGTAACTTGATGGAATATGAAATGAGTATGCCGGCATAAATTTAATATCTCAACCAGCTTAACTTGAACATGGTAGCTATGGTTCATAATCATTCTCTTTTCCTTCATACGCAAACGATGCGAAGTCTGCTCATTTTCCATTCAAATTTAATTTCGTTATACCTTCTATTTTAAACCCAGCTTGTGTGCATTTCATTAGCCTATCAGCAATCACTTTTTCCGTTTTATTGTTACACTTTTTGTTTTGATTTTTATTCTGGATCGAACATTTCGGTTCACTATCATCCTAACAACAAATAGGAATACCCAAGTGGTGAGTTTTTATAGCTGTTTGCTTGCATATGGCAAGACTATCTACATAAAATTCTTAACACTCAAGTTGTGCCACATAAATCGAAATAAATATTTATAATGTTTTAATCACAGCAATGAAACAGAGAGTGTGGAACAGGGAAGATATACACAATGCTATTTATCGCTTCAACAAAAAGCTTGCCGTGGCGGTTAAAGGGTTTCAGGTTAAGCATGTTTGACTTCATTCGATAATATGGTGTGGATTGAATCTAGAGGGCCAGTACATAACTTACATGAATTTATGGGAATTGATACCCGTTGATACGTTATACATAGGAAATCGACACATTTGCCAAAACGAATGATCTCTCATTTGACCCTAGAAGAATTGTGTTCTAGTTGGTGAGAAGAAAACATTCAACACTTTTTCATTAACGGTACTTCGAATTGGAACGAAATAACTGCTCTTATATTTTTGAGAAATGATGACGAATGTTTGCTGTTTAGTGTGCTGGTATATATTTTTGTTTATTGATTATTAGCTTTGTGATTTACTTGTCATCATTAAGGTCACTTGGGCTAATTCATCATAATATAGTTACGGTTTGGAAGCATTTTTTAACAACGATTGTAAATTGACAATAATTTTATAGGACAGCTGTATTCGGACACATATCTTCATCTAGATTTTTTAGAGTGCATTCGAACTTTTTTTTTCATGTTTTATGACTCTGATTGTTAAGATTTTTTCTGCCTCATCTTCCCTTTTCTTCTTCATTGCTTTCTATCGAACCCTGTCAAATATTTTACACATTGAGAGGACTGCTAATCATTGAACAAATTGGTTTTCTTATTCTCGACAAATTATGAAGACTCACTGATCTTACTGAATTTATGATCTTGGTCGAATTTGAAATTACCTAAAATTACATTTTACATATATTTTTTCCTCGCTACTCATTCTTTTGCATAGTAGAAATGTATAACTATTTGTTAATAATTATTCCTTTTCTAAGTGATTTAATCAATATACAAAACATGAATACATAGGTTTCAAGAGTTTTGATTCCTGTGTAAAATATAATTGATAATTTTGGTTATGTAACGTAAGAGAATGCAGTGAGTTATTTTTTTTCCCAGTACATAAACCACTGCGACCAGTAATTTGATCTATTGTAGTATATCCCGTATCCTTTGATTAATGCATGTTGAGTTACTTCATCGCTACTGAGAATTGATGAAGCATTCGGTGTTGTCGCACGGGAGCTTCCATCTAAATTGGCAGCTCCAAAACCATTCAACGATAAACACTGTCCACCAATAGTGGCAGGGAATCATCCAAATGGATGCAGCAGTTTTGAAGTAAGAGAATAAATTTTAATTACCACACAGAAACAAAAGCGTTCCCGAAAATGAAAACGGACCGTGAACTAGTTCACGTTTTCAGGATTTTTACCTAAAAACGTGATTTAGTTCATGATTACGTGATTCAGTTCACGGTGTATTTTTGCTTGTTCTCGAATTCATGACTGCAGTTCACGGATCCGGGCACGGATTTTTTTCCGTGCAATTATCATGTCAATTCCAAGCTGTCAAAGGTTGAATCTGCGTTAAACAAGTTTTTAGGTATGTTCCAATCACCAACATCGTCTGCAAGTATGTTTGAGATGATGTGTTTAGGGCTAGAAATTCAATGTTTAGAGCGAATTCTTCCTTTCGTGAATCACAGCTTCACCTTACTTTGCTACAAGCGTAGAATTTATGCCATGTTCTCGGATATTATATTCGATGTAGATGCACAATCTAAGAGAGCTCTCGCTAAATCCTCTTGATCATAGCGATCGATGACCTTGAGAGCTACTGGAAACAAGAAGACGTTTCTTCCACTACTGTTCATCGCCGTTTTGCATACATGCTTCTGGATGTCAGCGATTGTAGAAGCTGAAAAAAGTGGTATTGCTTCTGAGGTGATAGCATTGGATTTCACAGTGAACCTTGAGAATTTGACGTTCACGCCACAGCAACAACCATTATTGTTAATATCCACGTAAGCAGCGCGAATCGTTTGTGACAGATCTTGTACTGTATTTCGAGGACAGAACTGTATTTCGAGGCACAATGTTTACCCAAATGATCATAACGAAAGCATTTTATGCAGAGCCGTTTGGAATAAGGAAGATTCATTTAATCGGAGATGGAAAAGTTTTCGAAACTGTAGCATTTTATCAATAGATGCCGTTGATCACAGGAGCAGCACTTCGTAACGGTATTCAAAGTAGAAGCGTAGTCCTCCCACACTTTAATTTTTTGTCGCGTACATAGAATAAGTTCCAGCATGGTGCTCCACGTAAGGCTCACAAGTTGACTCAAAATCTTTACATGCCTTCCGAAATAATCGACATCGTCTAAATTCATCTTCCGATTGTCTAACAGTGCTTGTAGATGACCGCAAAGCAACTCCTAGCTTGTGTGGTTCCTCTTCCTACTGCCCCATAAATTTCTTAGCACGTCCCAATGAGTCTAGCAGAGAGGTACGAAGGGATATAAGAACTCGCTGACGTCATTCGACAGCCATGTTGTTGACGATAAGGTTTATTATGGTATCTGACGAAACAAAAGGACCAGGGAGCATTTGACTTGATCAAGGTTCTGCATATGCCCTGTTTGATTAGTAATAAGCAGGAACACAGCTGGCCGTTGCTTCTTTGGTACCAACTATCTTGGCGGAGTTGTAGCAAGTCCAGCAGAAAACAAGACGAGATTATGAGATGTATCACTAGTGGATTTGAACAGTTCGCACCTCTGGCACGGACACCGAACGATATTTTTTTTGATGAATCGAGGAATCAGGATTGTAACAAAAAAATATGAGGAGAACTTTACTGTCTTTCTTGAGCTTTTTCATGGCTGAATTTTTTCCAATACAGACATAATATGAATCCAGTTGGAATACATAGGTGATAACATTTAAATGTATTAGTGAGAGACATTTTTAGCTTGTTGGGCCAATCTAATGTTGGAATCTGTGATATATCGTATTCATTCTTAAACACCTAAATATCAAACTCCTCAACAACACATGGACTGGGACCAAAGGTTTTATTATTTTCCCCTGAGAAGAAATGATGAGATATTTTAATTTCGGAAAATTCCAAAGGCGCCAACTGAAATTAACAAAATACCTACTGGACTTAGAGGCAACAAAGCTGATCATTAAACCACCGGGATTGTCATGTCTGCAACTTCATTGTTAACCTATTTATTCATATAGACGATATTTCAATTTTATAAGCGTACTTGAAGGCATACAAAGGTATCTTCAATATATTATTGTTTTTTTTTCAAAATAAAGCAGCTGGAGCTGTTACTTTGAAATAAATAATTATACTATTTATTCTCTCAAAAGTTTTTCGTGTCGAAAAAGAAACAAAAATCATGCATGAATTTTTAGGTTTAAAAATTGATTGTTCGGCTTCGAAACTTGTACTCCGCGTTATTACTACTGATGTTTCAAGAACGAGTTCATCACGGATTTCTGATAACTTCTAAAAAAAGATATTCAGGGTGCCATGGAAGGCAAGTGGTTCTATGATTCGCGGGATACTTTTTTTTTCTTCTGAAAATTATGAGCAACCTTCACATAATGTTTTGGTTGTCCAACTCGGTATACTCAGTTATCTTATTATTAGAACTTTGTTCATATTTGTGCCGAAACTAAGCAACGAAATGTCAAAATGGTTTTGTGAGTTCGGTACATCATTACAAAACTCCGTAATCAAAATTAAGTGTGTAGTGACTTTGTTATACTTTTATGACTGCAACTTGTAGATGAATGATGGAATTAAATTAAGACTTTGTTATGTAATGTTTATCTTTAGTGCCTTTAATTTGTATATGTTTAAGGTGCTCATTAGCCCCCCTCTATCTCAATCACCATAACTGGAACATTTATCCCATATGAACAGCAAAGTCACATTCGCTTTTTGCCTATATTTTGTGCTGTTTGAAATGCTTTTTACTACACATCATTGCTTAACATTTCAATCATAATTGCTTATTCTATAGGTGCATTGAAATAAATAATACTACATGTCAAGTTACCGTGAAAATTATTGCATCGTAAATTGAGCCAACATATACCCTTGTCACTGACGAAAGCGATCCGTGCATAAAGCAGCGGATTGTTTTCTAAACACCGACCCATTATAATTCATTTCGATATCGATTCAATATATTTTCTGAAAAGGTTGATATGTACTGCTTGTTCGCTGCGTTTGTTTGCTTCAAATTCAAAAACCATTTTGCATACCGCTTTGAGTTATATCATAGAGCTGTTATTTATCATCGCAGTTTTCAACGTTTTCCCTATTTTGCTCTTCAGAAAGTATAGACACGTCCAATGTCGCAAATTGTCATTCGTGTGGTCTGTTAACACGGAATGATCGTTTCTGCTGCATGCAGGTACAATGAGATGCATGATATGGAAGCAAGTACATCGTCGGTTATTAAATGTTATTTCTGCTGTGAGCGCAAATTATTCATTCATTCCATGTTCAACCGTAGAGGGAGAAATTTGTTCCACTGACTTTCTGCTCTCCTTGACTACATGACCCGATTTTTGCTTCCGGTTTAGTTTAATAGTACCATACGCATAATGTTAGTCAGAAAACTACCCTTGGGCTTGCCATAAATTTCATTCTTCCAGTCAAATAGCATCACTGATGGTATTGATGTCTTGAAGCCGGAAAATCACAGCACATGACTTCCACCGAATACTCGTAGTAAATTGCAATTAATTAACCGAAAATAGCAGTATCCGATAATTTTCCTATCTCATATCCCAAAAGCTCATTTTATTATACATGACTGCCCATCAAATTACCTCACCACTTGTATTCAGCATGGCCGAGCCTCAATTTACTGCCATTTAAGCTCCTGTCATTTCCGCCACCACTTGGCTGCTGTTGTTATTCGTTGCCTCCGTGGTCAAGTAGTGCTTGGCACGGCCACAGTTTGATTCTGCTTCAATGATACCCGGGTTGCACAGATGGTGCGATTACGAATTAACCAATTCACCACGTCCGCATCAGTTTTGACCGCACTTCCTTCGGCATCTATCCACAAACTTATGTTCCTCAACACGATCGGATGATATTCTAAATACAATAATTACAAAATTGAAAATTTATTCGCAATCGTTTAATACACCAATTGAACAAATGAAAATAACTATCATTATCACACAGCAAGACCCAGCGAGATACTCTTTGGCGAAATATCACATATCCAGACAAAATAATTGATTGAAGTAGCCCGCTAACCCTCCCGTAGTCACCTACCGACTTTAACCGAGTATTGTATATGTGTATAATAATATCACTGTGTCCATCACACTACGGGTTCAGCAATTGAGTGACTCTGGGGGTAAGCTTATGTTTTTTTTTCCACTGCTGTATCTCTTGTAAAAAGAGCCCCATTAGCCAATCAAGCGCGCAGGCAATTTGCTTGCAATGGCGTGAGCAAATAATAATCGTCCATAAAGGAAAAATAAAACTGCAACCCGAAAATGCAATTCTCTTCTCTATTCCATTTTCTGTGTCTGTCTTACCAGTGAGGAGTGTGGGGTACATAGGTCACATAACACAAACAGAATTTAGTACAGCTTTTTTCTTCGATAGTTTTTTGCTATCTTGCCTCTGTCTTTTTTTAAATTAAATATTATGTTCACTGAAAAGTTATCAGTGAACAGCACCGGATGAAAGTCTCGATAATAAAGACATTTAATCTCTAGTTTTCAAGCACCTTAAATATTATTAGAAAATTTACATTTTTGATCCTCTACTTTTTATTTGCAATTTCTATCCTATATGCGTAAAAATATCTTAAGAATGTTGACTACCTACTGCATGATTAGTTGAAATATGAAGTTTACATGTAAAGTCTGAAATAAATTCAAAACTTTATTTATTTACTAGTCAATTGATTTCAACCTACAACTTCAACCTTTTTTTTTTTTTTTTTTTTCAAATAATTATTTCCAATATTAATGTCATCATCTGTATTTAAAGGGTGTTCGGATCAAAATTTGGTCAAACAGTAATTTGTGCGGGTCGATCAAAGCGTTTATTATCAAGTCAAATTTTTTTTCAAGTATTTTTCTTTTTCAGGTTCAGTTAATACAGAATACAGGAGAAATATTCAGCTAAGCTTCCTAATTGCCGGGTCTTTCGTCTAACACCTGCCATAAGATTTTGTACAGTCTCCTTGTCCACTTTATCCGCCGCAGAACGCCAGTTTGTCTTGAACGGTTTCTCACTCACAACAGTTTTTTGAGTTTTCTTGAGATTCCGCTTGACGATGGCCCAAAATTGGTCGATTGAGTGGAGCTCATTCGTGTTGTGAGGGTTCTTGTTCTTGATCACCACTCGAACGTTGTTGGCGGCATACCACTCCATGGCCTTTTTTTCGTAATGGCAACATGCCAAATCCGGCCAAAATAGAACGGAACAATTGAGTCACTTCAGGAAAGGCATTAGACGTTTTTGTAGGCACTCGCTCAGATAAATTTCTTGGTTGACCGTTCCGGTCGCAATGTAAACGTTGCTCTTTAAGCCACAAGTACAGATGGCCTGCCACACCAGTTATTTCATCGCGAGCTTTGATAGTTTAATGTGCTTGAAAATACCTGCCACCTTTCCTCGTCCGGTTGCCGTATAAAATTCCTGTCCAGGAAGCTGTTTAAAGTCTGCCTTAACGTAAGTTTGTGGAGTATTAGTTGAGTATTAGTACATGACACTGAAGAAGTCTGTACATTGTAAACGAAATACGCGTATCTGTCAAGATAAGCAGTAAAGGTAGTTGAAATAATACGGAAATTATTAATATTTCTTCTCATTTTCAAGTAAAAAGTTTTTTTGACACAGCGCCCTTAAACGTCTTAAATATATAAACATTTCTTAAAAAGACATACATAGTAAATTGAAAACACCATAATAAACTTTTTTGCTGTGCCCTTTAGTCTTACTCTCAGTTGGATTGAAAAAGATTAAAAAGAAACGGCTCGGTGAACATGTAAATTTGAAGTGGAAACCTTATTGGATCAGCTTTTCAATAAATTTTAACTTTTCACTATGCTTCTGATAGGGTCTCTTTCAATTGAATCGGTAAAGGCACAAGATTAAAGAATTCGTTGAGATAGAAAAGGCCTAAACACTTTAAAAAAAAATCCCAGGTACACCTCAGGCCGTTTTGCTTCATTCTGCTTGCCCCAACATCAAGGGAGGAATGTACATTGTACAACCAAACAAGAAAATGACTGTTTCAGAGTTTATGTATAAAAATGCGCGAGAGGTCTTTAGTTTTTTGGGCATGCAACTTTCACTACTCATAGATAAAAAATGATTATACAAAGTAATATCATTTAAAAAAATCTTCATGAATTTGAACAAAGATTTTCTGCAAAACAAATTTATTGAATGTTTCTACAGCTAACATGTTTTGTTTACTCTAATGGTTATGTTTTATATTCTCCGTACGTGGAGTAACGATTATAAGATTATAATTATAGGAAACTATCTCAAGCTATCAGTCGTTTCTTTTGCGTGATGAGGTGGCGGATTCGTCCGTGCCTCGACCTATCACGCAGTGGGATGTTAGGCAAAGGTAATGTCTTGGTTCGCGTACTACTTTACCAAAGCCCTTTCGCTCAATTTTGATTACTTCTATTCAATTTTCAACCTACCGTACACTGACGGAACTTTCAACACTTTCTCTTCATGCCTTTCGTTCTAGCAAACATTACTATCCACTCTTGATGGCTCATGGTGATGAGCTAACATTTCCTTCTACATTTTATGGTTCCTTGTGAAATGTTCCTTACAATTTGGGGAAAAGATATGATCTAAGATGCATCTTTATTCAAAAAGAAATTTTGAAATAGGTGACTCAAAAAAAAATGAAGAATTTGTGCCTTCCGGAAAAAGTTCTGATTTTTTTTATTCTTGAATCCTTCATAAAAGTTTTAGAATTCTTAATTGAAAGAAATCTCTTCTGCTTTCTTGCGATTGCAAAATGTTTATTTATGTTTAAAATTCATATTAAAGATTATTTAATAACTGGTAAAGAATTTCTTTCTTATTATGATTGCTTGAACATCTATACTGAATTATATTCTTTAACAAAAAAATATCGTCGAATTATTTTGCGTGGTGTCTTATTTAACCCCCTTATCTCAAATAATTATTATCAATAGCAAAATGCGCGAGCATACTTCTCAATTTGAGTGCTCGAAACTGTCCATCTTTTCTTCGTCGAAGTGATCGGAGAACCATTGAACTGAGCTGCCAGACAAGGAGCTAAATTCCATCTTGCTCCATCATTGTGTTCCCATGCACTCTTGAACCACCGTCATTTGGGTTCTCGTAATCTGTGCTGCCATGAATGAAGCATAGCCTGACTGAATAAATGGACGAATGGACGGACGGATGGATGGATGCAATGGATCAGACACCCAATGACCACATCAGTTCTTTGATGCAGATCAAGAAGAGTGCGCGGAATACACGATGCAAGACCACAGCTATGTTCCCTACCGTCTTTTTTATTTACGAGAATGCAACGGAACAGAAATCTACAATTTTCCCACCGAAATCAGTTGGAAACATGAGGAAAGTTGATCATTTCGTGCTGAATTTATATATTATTCGTCATTCGCTTTTCGACCTCGCTAGAATTGTGGTGCCTTAAGTGTTTAAAGCTCACAGCATTGTATTGCCCTGCAATTCAAAACATAATCAAATTTGATCTGACATGACAAGAAAATGTCTATTTTCATATTAAATCTTGATGCTGGAAATTGATAGTAAAATTGCAGTAATTTCAACATTTGTCTGGTCAGCTGGGCTCTTATGATAAAGATTCCAAGGCGGTATTTTTTTTACTGAAGGGGGACTTTGACAGACACAACGCAATTTAATATAGAGTTAATTTGAGTTATCTTTTCCGTTTCTTCCTTCCTTTCGTATCTTCTTTCAATGGAGGTGTTGTTTTCAATTTGTTCGTCATATATTATGTATGTTTAAGGAAAACAACATATCGAAGTACACTGTTTGAGTATTTAAGAAGATTGTAGAATTTGTAGCATACAGTGATAAGAGAGAAATTTAAAATTTCGAAATAATATCAGTCAGAAGCACCCTCAACAAACTGAAAATACTTTTAACCTCATGACCTTGTCTCAATGTGCGAATATTTCTCCTACTGTGCAGAACAATCTTCAGCGTGTCCATAATTCTATCTCCAACCGGTTTCTGGAAAGGTGTGTTTCAATAAATCATCGCCATGGAAGAGAAGCATCTGAATCAACAATAGAATATTTATGTTGTACATTAACTAATTATCCTAACCCCAAAAATGCCATTCCCTTCTGCTCATTAACCTTTGCCGAGAAATAAAGACAAAACAATCGAAAAAATATCCGTCTACACGGAGTGCTTCTCGAATGACAGGTAACAGGAATCTTCTAACAAAACAACCGCTTCTGGCCAAAGTGGAAACGGAAAAAGGGATCTTTTACTGGTGAGCGATATCCCGTTTAACGAAATGCAAAAAAAAGAGTATGGTGAGGAACGGTACTGCGCAAATGAAGAATGAAATATTGACTTTCTCGGAAAAATATTCAGGGATATATTCACTCCTTTGTGTATTTTTTGCACAAACCTTTAGGTTAGTCAAAAGTCGAAAGGGGCATCATAGGTTGTATGATTTATGGCAGTGGACCAATGTAGCTGTGACATGATGGAAGTAACCATGAGGGAATGTAATAGTAATTAACATTGTTTTGAAAAGGGGCAAGGTCGTTCTGCTAGAAATTAGAGCTGAAATGGTAACTAAGCTTTACACTGCAGATACAACTTCACAGGTATTCGGTTTTATTATTCATATTTATGCAAAAGATAGGCAAAGATATATTTTGACAACTGTGGATGTAAAAAAGTAGACATCAACAAAAAATCCAAAGACATCACACAAAAAATTGTGCCATCAAATGTGTATCAGCTTGTCACTGAGCGATCAATGTTACATGGATACAATTCATATCAGGGATATGGAAACGTTATAAAGTTCCATATTGCTGATATGAATTAACACGAATAACACGAACATAACACATCTATTTTTTTTAATTAGATTATTTTTTCGCTTTGCCTACACCAAATATTTTTTGTAATTTCTGAAGAAAAAACGAGAAAAAAGATGAATAAATTTAATATTCTAGCGAAACCTTCACCAAGTGATTACCTCAGCTTATCAGTCTTAGTGAAAATCAAATGAATAGTTGGTGTTCAGCTTAAATTTGTTGTGCCACATTGTCCACTGTGCTTTAATTGGAACAGTACGGAAGAGGGCCCGTCGATTGATTTCCAATAAGATGAAATTTCATATTCTGAAAAACAGTCCTCCGAAACGATAAATTTATGTATGCAATGCTACAGTTTCAGCAGAAGCGGTCAGGCAATCAACACTTAAAGGATATGTCTTCATACGCATAAAGTGTGAACAACCCTGAGAAAAGGTTCTGAATGGAAAAAGCATACCCGGGGGAGCTGTAAAACAAAATCTTGTTACATTTACGACTGTTGTGGTTATTTTTATTTTATGTCGTTTTATTATATGAAACAAAAATACTTTTACTGTATGGAGTGATATTGTCTGTTTCTGTGCTACTGCTGTTCTGAGTGCTGTGCAAAAGTCTCTCCGTCCGAATGAAATGGCAAAGTTTTCCCCTCGTTCATTTGTTTTACCATTTTTCAAACTTACTGACCATCGTGTACGTGATACCATTTTGTGACTGTACCTATCAATCCCACGAGTCACCAGTTTTACGAATATGAGATCTAATGCATTTTTCTTATGATGGAAATAATAAAACGCTGTATCTTACTAAACAAGTAATCGCAGTGTGGAAATAAATAAACGAATGATCTGTGATATCATAGCGTCCATTCACCTTAGATGAGCAATTTTTCTCCATAAACTTGATACATACAACTGCTAATCTTACGCTGTCCGAACTCATACAGTCAATTATGAAGCAAAAATAACACGATGATCTCATGTATCATACCTCTGGTCGTGTCAATTTAATATCATCAAATTAATTAAATTATACCTACGCGTTGGATTGTTTTTACTTCACTCATGTTGACGCTATCAATACATCCTTTGCACGTATCGCAGCCACGATAACAAACATATTATAACATAGCATTATTTTACATCGAATACATTTTATAAATTGCATGTACTTATACCTTATACCTCTATCTCTTTTTTTTCTGCCGACATGCTGGAACGACAGAATTCCACTACTGTGCATCTCACTCCTTCCTCTCTTCTGTCATTATAAATTGAATGTATGCATCACATGCCAGATAATACCGTCATAATTATTTAGTCGAAATTCAAAACATCTCCAAACGATATTAATTTCATCCATTTAAAATTTAAACCCCCGGACTTTACACACTCGATGTGACACCGACACGAAATTCCGAACAAACACCAACGCATTCAGGAACTCAGGATGTCCCCTTCCTCCCTCAATACCTTTACCTGGTCGGATGTGTGCCAATAACAAAAGGGTGGAAACGTAGAATGTTGGAGTCCGGTGTAATCGATGCCGTGTGAAAAACGGATATGATTTTACAAACTAGCGTATAAATTGTCTTCTCCACCGCAGCGATTACTGCCGCTTCATACCTAGCATAACAGCATAAAAGAAGCGACCGAAATGAAACAGAATGAAAAGCTAGCCTGTACATGATTCACCCATATGCATGAGCAGCGGAACACATCGTCGCGATTCCCGGGGTTCGGAACCAAAAAGGAAGAGAGAGAAACGGTATCATATTTTGCTTTATAATGTTATGCGAAAAATTTTACGCTTATGATGATGCTATAGTGACTCTAGTAATGAGCTGTGTGGTTTGACTGAAAGTCACATGCTTTCGTTTTATGAGACCTTGGTCGTGCCGACAACGCACAGATTGTGGAGTGTATTATTTAGGTGTTCTGTCTCTGTATGCCTCGTTTCGCACCGTCGCGATGTCATGTGTTCATGCCGAAGCGAGGAAGAAAGATATATGCGTTTGTTATGATTTCATATGCCATTGCCTCGCTCTTTATGATTGTAATTATGAGTGGAATTAATGATCGTATAAACTTGTTCTGTTGCTTTTGTTTTGTAAATTTCTAGACAGTTTGTAAGCGGGACCCATTTCAATGATAAAGTAAGCGCGGCATTGTTTTTGTTATGAAACGGAACGGAAATTGACGCAACGAGCTAGTGCTGCCATAGTGATTTATTCTACGAATTCATAATATATGCTCACTATGTGTTACAGTCATGTTGAATGCTCAATCCACTCGTTTTTATTACACATTTTAACAATTTCCAGATTTGCATTTCTTTATGAAGACCGCAACTTCCATTTATATTAAATTTGAAAAAAAAACAGCTCTGTTTAGCATAGCATTGAGCCTTGCAAAACGCCACGATGAATTATCAATCACGTTTCGACGAGCTGCGTACTTTCAATACGTCAAACTTTGTATTTCACAAAGTCATCAGGGTCGTCATATCTCAACTGTTGGTCGCCACATTAGTAGATACTGCGAACAAATATGACTGTTATGACACATTTCTTAGAACATATGACACTGCCTGATATGGGTTCATAAATTATGTAAAACACATTTTATTAGCTAGAAAATCACTTATGGCTAAACACCCAGAATGGCCAGTTTCGCATCGAATACGTACATTCATCACATTTATTTACACACACGGCAACATCAACACAAGCGTCGTGACCGTCAGCATCATCATAATCGGTCTCACGTTTGCTCCCTTAGTCTGCATAATGCGTTTTTGATGGGGCATATTGCTTTCAACAGCTTCACCGTTTTTAGCTCGCACGTGATCTCTCAAGTTAGTACTGCCAGCTGGAGAAATATCCATACGCATCGCGGAGCGTGAGCTGGCCAACGACCATGTAGGTAAGTTGCCAATGCGACGCGCTTCAAATGCTAAGAGGTGCACCAGCTGCCTTCGAACACTTCAACTTCGATTAGCAAAGGAGTTATGATGCGTGCCGACCATGTCACTGTGCAATGCGAGCACTGAAAAATTGTGACAATACCATAAGAAAAGGAAAAGGAATGTATCTAGTTATTATTACTCTAATTACTCATTCAGTTCGTTACTGCGCATTGCATGGTATTTGCAAGGAGACATCTCCAAGTCGCAATGGCTAATTAAACGACAGTTTGCAAATTTGATGTGCTTGAATGTAGCCTTTGCAATACAAGTTGATTGGGAGATGGTGATTTCAACTATCGATAAGCGAGAATAAAAAAAAACTTTTAAAGTAAATGCTTCTGTCTTCCTTACCTGGGAACCATGTATGTGTATGAATATTCTTGGTATTACATAGGTAATCATTTAAAAGTAATATTAGAGGTTTGATTGTTATTTGGCTCTCCAAGGGTGCACAATATTTTTCAAATAAGTTGTCTGTACAGGCTCAATTAAACTAACTTCAACATACGTCTTCTTCAATCTTCGCATTTCATGCAGATTGTTTTTACAAGTAGCATATTGCTGCTTCTCAATATAGTTTTTTCAATACATTTCCTGAATTATTAATTAAGAGTTTACAATGCCAGATATTAGTTTTGCATAAGTATGATTGTGTGGTAAGTCATACCCTTTAATGTAACTGAATCTTAACCTCTAATTCTAGCACAAAAAACACGTTTAGACAAAATAAAATCATATTCGTTACATGCATCATTGAAGGATAGCAAACGCAAAATAAAACAATTATTGAATTGAAGTATTCTTTAAACCATTTTCTTAGTTCTGAATTAAGGGCTTTCTTCGCCATTCCAAAGCTTCCAGTCGTATATTGTGTGGCAATGACATGTTCATGCTACATAGCAGGCGAACGAATTTCTCACCCGAAAATCTATTTAATTTAATACAGGAATTCGAACCCTTGACCTTCGGATTGGCAACTTGGATTGGAATGGATAGGTTACACAGCTCTCTTTATTGCGTATTTCTTTCTCAGTGTAGCCCAAATATATCGAAGATTTATTGGTCTGTGCCGATGTGTGCCAAATGCATCGGTTATCAAGCTGTTTGATACAAACGTATTGAAAGGTAAAATGTTTTGCATTGCAATGCATTAAAAATGCTATTTTTGAACCAGAACTGGGCCGACTCTACTTTCCGCACGATGTGCCGAGTACTTGTCCCATTATTTTTTGCACTAACGTAAGAGAGTTTAAAGTTTATTAATGGGAGTTTTGTGTCATCGATAAGTTTTAGAGCAGGAAGCTGCGTTTTTCTGTAATCATGATTTTGATTGCAACAAAAGATTATGTATTATTTTTAATTATGTGATAGAACAAAAATTAACAAAAATGCTTTATTTACTTCATTTGCATTGGCTTTTCTATTGATAATTGTATGTATTTTTTTTAAATAAATTTATACATTATTTGGTTTCTAGTTGCAACAAAATTATATTTTCATACATATTTATTTATCTTAAATTCATTTTGTAGTTTTTTCTTCGCTATCGACTCGTGCGATTGTATTGTTTTAATTTAGTTTTGAATATTGTTAAGTCAATAGTACACCGATAAAAAGAAACATTGAATTTTCTGCGTTATCTAATGCACATAAAGAGAATGCTAGATTTGACAGAAATTACTGGGATATTTCGTGTAAATTAAAGCTGGATATCGCCTAAATTGCGTCTATTGTATGAAAAAATTCCATCAATGTTGTATGGCGTATGAAAAATTGCAAACAATATCGTTGTTTACGCTTGATTTGGATTAAAATTAAACGAGGGAAAATTCTACGCGCCTGTTAAAATTCATTATTTTTTCCTGTGTATTGAAGTTTTCATTGTGAATATTCATTATTTGATTGGTGGTACGGTGATAAATTGTAGCAAATAACTGTTGATGTCGCAAATACCATGCTGGAATGTACAATTTAAGTTTTGGTAAAAATTCCATTCAATCATGTTTTTTGAGACTACATACAAGGCTTTTTTGACGATGTCCTTATAAATGATAACAATGCAAATTCACGACGATCTTTCAGTGGCTTAATGTTGACAAGCTTATCCATATATCTTAGATTTTAGGAATTTTTATTTTCGAAAAGTGGTTGCAATTTGTCTGTGCAAAATAAAACTTTGAATCGTTTGGGAAGAAAACATAAGCCAATAATAAATAGATTTATATGTGATTCTAAAGTAACTGCTTACTGAAATGAGTAAGCCTATATATATGCTCAACTAACTTTGATATTTGTTTTAAACGTTTAATTAAGATCAAGTAGGTTTTTTTTTAAATATTTGAAAATACTTAAAAGTAACTAAAAAAGCTCATAAAACGTATCCAATAATGAGATAGATGGCCATTTTTGGCAACAGCCATTTTGTGTGGCAACTTTATTTGCAAATATTTGCAGCTAAACCATCCACTACATACTAAACTTTAAATCTATCAAATTAGGATGAAAAAAATAGAAAGTAGCGAAATAGGGGGGATCTCACGGAATGATCGTGCATCAAGTCAGAACTTTAAACCTTGCTTTAAACATTTCGCTACCATGCTGTTTTTACAGCTCGCTTTTTTTTTTCTCTTCCTGCTTCGGTGTTACTTCGATTATCCGCAGTGTAAGTTTGGTAGACCTAGAAGCTTAACTGATAGACCTCGAACCTGAAAGAGAACTTAGATTCTTGCCGTCCACAACCTGCTCTGACTGAAATATGGAGAAATCGTGTTCTGTTGATTAGTTCTCGGAATTGTTTGCCTTTTTGTTAAGTAATAATATTATGAATCCTAGAGGGTCGAGTTATTAGTACGAGACACTGAAAAAGTCTGCACATAGTAGACGAAATACGCGTATCTGTCGAAGATAAGCAAAGGTAGTTGGAATTAAATGGAAGATACTAATTTTCTTCTGATTTCAAGTTAATAATATTATGTAATAAACATTCAAAATTCGGACCTGTTAGCTTTATAAAACATGTGTTCGTACTTTTAAAGTGTCCCAGTAAAAAAAAGACGTAGCCATGCTCAAAATTTTAAAATTATTATCGATAATAAAATTGTTAAGGATTGAAAAATCTTGAACACTTTATTCTTAATTGGATTGGACTCACCAAGGTAAACTCTTGGATGATATTTAACTTATTTGCCTTCCATTTTGAAAACGTTGAGTCAAACTAATGAGGATCTTCTTTGATATGAGGACACGTTAATTACAATATTTCTTTAGGTTCTTGGAAAAAAAAAATTCTTGTCCTGCTTGCTGATTAGAGCATATTTATGAGTTCTCAGTGACTTTGTGACAGTTTGTTAGCTTTTGCTGTTAGATTTTGAAGAAAAATAATTCCATTCACTTATCAACGTGTAGTCTTTTTTATGGTTACATTATTTGAACATGTTGAAGTTTTGATCCAGAGACACCTTCACTGATAGGTCAACGCCCTGAGTTTGCATCATAAAAATAAGAAAAAAGAAAAACTTTATATGAGAAAAATACATACGATTCAAATGACAGATATTAATGTTTGTCACAAAAGTAAACGAGCATTTTTAAATCAATCTTTCGTAGGTCAATGTATCGTTAACCTTACAATGCTCACCAAATTGATTGTTTTTTATTCCAATATATCGTTGTTATATATATTCATTTAAGATGCAATATATTGGACAACTCTAAGTTGTATTGTTAAGCCGGTATAAGTTTTAATGCTTTATGTATTTAGTCAAAACATCAAAGTTAGTTAGTGTTCATCACCAAACATTTAAATTATCAAAATTGATTATTGAAAACCTGTTTAAGCATCATTCAAATAATATGAACATTTTTGACTAGTCAATATTTTGTTGATGTCATCATACGTAAAAAAAAGATCAAGTGAAGACAACTATAGTAGATATTATAGATGAGACTTCAAAAGTTCATATTGTAGGTGAGACTTCAAAGGTATGCATTTCATATTCTTCGAATAGAATGTGTTGCGAACAGGGCGAGTGGTAACTCGTGTCAGTGTTATTTAGACATGTGTAATTTTTGATGGGTTAATCACAGACATGTTTGTACATTTTTATTAGAGTATATTAAAATTTCAACATAACTTGCAAGTTTGTTTTGAATTTTCATTCGTTTCAAATTTGAAGTAATCATGGACGCGAAAACTGAGCTCGTTGTAAATCTGTTTTTGAAATATTTTAGACCGCGTACTATAAAAAAAATGCCGTATGCCAGGCCGTATACGCACTGTCAGATGAGCAGAAGCTGTCAAACGAATTAGAGAGTGATTTCGGTGGAATTCTGGTAAGTCTGGCCGAAAGAAGGACAAATAACTGGGAATGCCACAGTCCACGATCAGGAGTATTTTGAAAGCCAACTTTGGGCTAAACTCATACAAAAAATGGGTGCATGGCGTAACTGAAAAGCATATGATTGTGAGCGTCAAAAGATGTCGGAAGCTGCTCAAGCAGCACTGTGATTGTGAAATTCTGTGCTAGGGCAAACATTGATTCCCGCTTCAGAATCACCACAACCAGCAAATTATCAAGTGTATGCAACACATTTTTTCTGATATTCCTTGGGATAAACTAGCTGTTCAAGGTTCCAGAAAGTAACAACGGTGATGGTTTGGGGATGTTTCTCCAAAATTTTGAAGGTTCCATTGCTGTTCAATGAACCTGATATAAAAAAAAGTAAACATTACATCGATAATGTTTTGAAAATCCATTTGCTTTCTAACAAGACTGCACCGTCCAACTATGTGAAAACTACACAGGTTTTATGTGAGGACTACTTTCCGGATTTTAATATTTCGAAAAAATTTAGCTGATTTGAATCCTCTCGATCTCTATACATGGGACTAATGCTGGGCATACTGGGGAATACCAAAAGACTAACTATGGAAACGTTTAAGAAACTTTTGGTGAATATATAGAATGACATGCCTCAAAAAATTGTACGTGCCAGCTGTGACGCTTTCCCACAACGCATGCAGCTGGCAATTAATGTACATTCTACGATGGAGTACAGATAGGAGACTGAAAGTTTACGTGGTGACTGATCCTCGAATTTCCCCATTACTTGTGTCAAGCTCTTAGCGTTAACAATCAACACAGCAAGAACTGGTCGACGAAACAGGAGGCTAGAATGTCAAACGAAAGCTCTCTGAAAATGGTTGACGAAAACGAAAAGACTGGTTTATGAATAGTAATGCGTAACCAGCACCTAGAAGAAACAATTTGCTTACTCTAAACCGACTACGAGAGTGACAAAGAACATCCATGGACTAAAGAGGATATACAGGCACTAAATAAACGGCTTTATTAAAAAACATGTGTCATCTGAAAACTTTATGCATCCATAAGTTTTTGGACTTTGATACTTGTCTAAATTTATCAGAATTATTTAAAAAAAACAGTAACAAATTTTATTAAAGGGAAATTATTTTCAATGTTATTGTTCGAAGAAATTATATCTGACAATATGAAATATGTTACAAAATTCAATTAGTTTTTATTTTGTTTTAAAAATGAAGAATACCATCAAATTCTTCGAATCTCTGATAAAAACTGTAATTCCATTCATTTTGTCGTCTTAACCGGGTCGTTCAATTATTGCAAACTGTAATCTTATTTAAATTGAATTACAAGGAAATTACCTGCGTTAACAAGTAGCCTGAAAAACTCATACTCATCACCCCATAAATAATAAACAACAAGCATGACTTTCCGACTTTTTCAACAACCATCGACCGCAACCGGTGTGGTATCAAGGAATCACGAACGTCGGCCAGCAATCAACGTCAATTCAGTGTAATTTCATAAACTTAAATATTTATTCACTATCATCAACCCCGAGGAAGGGAACTCAAGAGCCAACATAACAAGCCGCAACGAAACACTTTAACCTCTCATCATTACTCGATTTCCGCTTATGCTGTGTGGAAAAGTTGGAAAAAATTCCACACTTTTTTCGTTTCCACTACACCGTTACGTCGAGGGTGGGTTTTGCACTCAATTGCCTTATTGGTCCCTTCCCCATGTGTGCAGTCTAGCAGTTGGGCGATCATTTTTTATCCACATTTTCCGGTGTAATTGTAGACACGCGTTCGTGTTTATGAAACAAATAAATAATAAATTAATTTTCCACGGTAATTGACATTATTACCGTTTGGCTGTTTGATCAGCTCAAATTACAGCAAACTGAATATTCTGGTGCCGAAGGAGGGGAATGTGGTTCCAAGAGGCGACATGAACATGTGTATACAATGTGGTTTCTAGATGATGGAAATCAACCACGATGCAACATCATCACCAGTGAGGGAGAACTCCGGTAAGAAAAATGACATGCTTATGAAAGCTTTATGAACTATAACACCAGTTTGTTGGATCATAAATCAAACGATGCGTTACCACCGAATAGTGATTTTCCTGCTTGAAACATTTTCCAACCAAACGATAGCGAGGATCGATTTGTTTACATTCGAACCAAAGTTATGTTTATTTCCTTATTACATTATTGTGCCGTGATAATATAACAACTGCTCACACTGTTTCTGTAAATAAATACACGAATAAATCTGATCGTGAGCATTTTTCTCCAGTGTCTGACTTTTTCTCGACTGACTCTATTTTATGTACTCCAATAATTTTCAATAGTAATAATTTTTGGGGTTTTTTTCTTTCCTTACATCATGCCAGTTTCGTCTAGCAGACCAAATAGTCTATGGAGCAGTGCAGATGCTAGGGATCCATTGTTTACACAATTAAAATTTTCAAGCATGTTTATTAAAATATTTTTTTCCATGAATGCCATGAACCAAAATTTCGTGCGGAGTTCGAGATTGAATTTAACGAGCCACAGTCTAAACGATTCGAATGTCAAAACAATAGTTAAATCGTTGAACGCACGATTTATGGTGATGTATATCTATTTTTAATGGGTTTTTAAAATATAATTCCGAATATCAGATGAGATCTGGATGTGCTTTTCTTCTCTTCTTTCGTTCACATTGATGCATTCAATACAGTGTCTGTGAGGTGTGGGTTCCAGTTCATCACCTACCCGGCACGCAGCTGATCGGATTCAAATTTCAAGATTTTCAGACCAAAAGTGATTGACTGGTTGCTCAACTAGTGTGATGATATCGGATTCTGGTCTCTTGAAGCTGAAAGGTAAATGATAAACGAAAAATGCCACACTCTATCTCTAATATCGAAAATGTGTCATGCGCATTATTCCTTAAACAGCGAAAATTATGCTTTCAAATACAATGCTTTCCATGTCATAAAAAATGTCAAAAAAAATAATTTTATTACGACTCGTGTATTCCCAAATTTTTGGAATTTATCCCCCACAAAATAAAAATGCTACTGGATTTATTCTTTTTATCAATTTTAATTTTGGGAATTATTTGACGTGGTCCCGATACCCCACAGGATGATGCTGGATTAAACATGACATATGTTTAGATAAACAAAGAGCAAAGCTTTAACAATGAGTACAACAATGAATAAACATATGCAAGGGACTACTTGAAACATAATTAGAAAACTGACCAGTACTTTCGGGCTCGATGCTGGCGGAAATAGAAACTTGACTTCAGACGCCAAAAGCAACTTGCAACACGAAATTTGGATTCGTCAACGTCCAGCATTGGCGAACGGTTCTTTGCAGACGAACATAGGTACTTGTTGAGTTAATTCTCGCTTCCTTCGTTTTTTTATCGTCTTGTGTCCTGGATTGGTATCGCTTGTAAACTTATGTGATTTGCATTTTTCAATAAACGGTGACGATTTTTCCCTTTCTCGTTTCACTCTGTGTGGTGCGACATTGACGGTTGGAGAGGATTTGTTTTATAAATTAATCAGCAAATTAGTTTTAATTTGACACAGTAGTAAACAGCAGGATACGAACAGTGCCAGCATGCGGCACTGATGGTAAATCCATGCTAAGCTAAACCAACGTTTGGCTCGGTGTCAGTGTTTTATAAAACGTAATTTTTTTTTTAATTTGACATCCTGCTGGTTGCATCTCATCAGGCTCGGTGCCTTGACTTTACCGGACAAGTCGGCGATCTCACTCGTACCTTGATAGACAACATCGATATTGGTTATCTTGTATGTACACCGAATTTTAGATATGGATCACAAAAACGAAAGCGAGGAAAAGGGAATTGAAATTGCTGGAGCTATACTTTGGCGAGCTGGTTTATTGCAGTTGATAAAAAAAATCATCTCGTATGGAAAGCCTCACCGTCCTTTATGCCCTGTATACCTTGTCTATCAGATTGCCATTGTTCTCTCTAGCAGGCATCATGGTGCAAAGTGAAAATCATCCTACAGCAACCTGAAGTTTTAATAAACCAATCAATCAATCAAGGATTACGTAAAGTCAAACGGTTTGATTGAACCTTTGGTATTAGAAACATGCCCTGTGTCTAGTAGCCAGTTTGAAGGATGGTTATGTAAGGTTGGTGTAGGAAAGTGTTACCGGTAATCGCTGAGAACAGACGATTTCATGTTCCTCGTAATCGAAACCGATGTAATCATCATCGTCAAGTCATATATGGCGAACATAAGATTAAAGCAAATGTGGTACATTCTGTTACGGAAAATGTAAGTTTGGTTTGAGATTTGAGAGTGATTTGAAAAATCCTTTCTGTAAATTTGTTACACATACAAACAGGTACAGATAATAATTACAATCAAATGATAACTTCAATACAAATTGTTATTACGTGCTATGAGAAGAAGCTATCACACATTCACACATTAGCTTGCAATGAACTTTGTTACCCTCTTTCCGTTTCTCACATTCAACCCCTTACGACTTTTAACTGGTGGATACATTTTTATAGTCAAATCAAAGGTGCTTATAATACAGAGAGAGTACGAATAGAGCTCAAAGGACTATCCGAAAATCATAATGCCCTATATTTGACTGATTGAACTCCTCTTTTTGCAAGGAGTAATATTTTTATTTACTGTGTGTCTCACAATAGGTGTCAGTCTTAGTTTATTTCAGCTGGGTATTTTTAGCAGCGGAATTGATTATAGATGAAAGGCTTGTAAGATGGAAAAGCGCCACTTTTGACATTCATAACGACAACACGATCGCGCTGACAAGTGTTAACCTCATTTTTTTACTATTCTTCAATTTTCATTTGCTTTTGGAGTGAATACACTCATTCGATCTAGCTCTTCCAGGTTTCATTGTTCGAAAGTGGTGGAATAATTAAAATAGCTCTTATTTCTTGTGCTTAGTGTTAAGTAGAAATCGATTCCCATCGATATCAAAAGGTTAAAATTTGTGTTGGCTAGCATTTTTTGTGTATTTTTATGATTCAAAGACATTTCCAAACAAATCGTAAAGTGAAACAATTTTTGGATGTTTTGTGTTTATGACGTCCTCTACAATTTGTACAAAAAATTAAACCAATAATAACATATGTACTTCAAGCAACATGCGATAGTTGGAAACAAAGAAAAAAATATGTCCCTGATATTAGGTCTACAGTTTTCTTGTTAAATCATCGTTATTTTATCTATGTGAACAGTTAGTTTGTAACGTGTGACTATTTTTTGTACATCTAAGTTGCATTATTCGGTTTATTGGTCCAATTTAGGCAAATTTAGATCATTTGAAGATGAGCATGTCAGATTTCAGCTTATCCATTTAACTGGTCTAAAAATTTGAGAAATTCGTTAATTCCACGGAAGTGAACAACAGTAAATAGATTAATATCTCTAGTACCACACGTGTTGCCATTCGGATGAGATAACATAAATATGATTTGCTAAGATCGTAGTGTGCTACTTGGGATTGCCTGAATTGCTTCGAATAAAGTCGGTCATATTGAATACAACATCATTTTGTTGATTATCGCTGTATTAATGACATATTTGGTACATAGGTCGAATGAAGAAGCTAGACTAACATTACATCCCCTTACCCTATTTGTATATGTGTGAAATAATTTGACAAAGTGGAGCAAGATCTTGGAAGTGTGGGACACCCAAGAACTGGAGACAAGCAAGCTTTTGTAACATTGTAAAGCAGGTTTGCACTCAATGGAACGTTGGACCAGCATAAGTAAGTTTGTAGATGATCTTAAGCCATCTTGTCTGGTTTGTCACCAAAAAAGGATATATTTTCCTTACTTTCCTTACTTCTTTACTTACATTGAGTAAAAAGCAGTTGTAGTTCAATAGCTGTTGAAATGATCTTCAGAATAAATGTTTGTCAATTAATAACAATCTAAATGTTGCATAATTGAAAGAGATCTTGTCTGCTTAGTGGAATGGTGGACCTTGTAACTGTTCGTTTACTTCGGATAGCTCAGTAGCAACAGACCCCTGGGTCTCCGGGTTGGCTTACTACTCGGTAACTCCAAGTGGCTTCACGAACAGGATTATTTATTTATGGATTTCATTGAAAGATGTGGTTTAAGTAGGAAAACAATGGTTTTTAAAGGGGAGGTGAAATGGCTGTTTTAGTTCTGTGAATTTGTTCTATTGTGGAGCTGCCAATGTGGGTAATGTTGGGGTTCTCTTCGGTATGTAACGCTACTTTGACAATATAGTAGACCTACGAGCGCTCGATGCTGCTATTGACGACTGGTTTGTCACGCCAGGAACACGACCCGAATCCAACATATCAAACCCATCAATACATGGAGCGAGACGGCTTTACTTCCCGTCCGAAGGAAGACCTGATCAACGGTGCCGACTGGAATTGATACCAGACCGACTGGGATGAAGGGCAATTTCGATTGCCTCTGCTGTCCGGTCACATTCAAGAGTGGAAAGCTCCTTGGGAATCGACGGGTTTTCACCGAGCAGAAAGAGCTCCGTTGCTGTTATAGCCAATCGTGTTAATAATTTTAAGAACTCTCCGATTTCCTCGCTCAACTTTCCATCATGTAGTATTTTCGAAAATGGGGAATGGGAGCTATGGTGTTTTCTATCGCAACCTTTGCAGCATCATGATCACTTCGCCCGCTGATCTGTTTTTTTATTCATTTCGCTTTGTTGTATGTTGCCTGATTTTGACTATCTTGCATGTGAGTGCATCCATTTTTGTTCATTTTTGTACACGTTTAATTATCTGCTAAACTACCAACATTCTGATTTGATAATTTTTGTTTTCAATTTTTGGAACATTTACTAATTCTACTCTACCCCTAGATTTTTATCAACACTGCTTAGCTCAACAAACGAGACTGTACATGAAATAAAACCATATATTGAAAGAAATAATATTTTTTTTTACAATCGGTTACAAAGTTTGCTTCCAAAAACGTCATGTTAAACCCTCTGTAACTTTGTCAATTATCAATATTTCTGGCTGAATACGGATTTTTGAAATTGATATGTCTAAAAAGGACTTTTTTCGGATATGTTATCATAACTACAAATTTATCAAATTTTTCAAAAGTTAATGTCACATAAGGTCAATACTTCTATATAGTGTTTTCAGCCAATATAATTTTCAGCCAAAAATATTGATAAGTTACAGAAGCCTGAACATTAATCTTTTTGGATGAAAAATTGTGCTCGGCTTTTCATGGCTACTGAGTGTAGGTGAGATATACGTTTGAAGACAGCAAAAGTGTAGTAACTATTTCTTCAAAAAGATGGTGATAGCCTCCTGATATTCTATTAAATTTTATGAATTTTTGAAACATATACGATATGTGAAAAGTTGAAAATATAATTAAGATTTAAATGTTTGTCATGTTTCTCTATGAATCAGAGATAAAAAGGTTTGGAACTCAGCGCTGCTCCTACATATCACGCTTAAACTATTGGTTAGAATGTAAAAATGTAACGTGGTTTATACAATCTTCAGTTGCTATTATAAATTGACAACATTGTCAACCATCGTCAACATCGTCACCTTGTTTCAGCTGGCAGTCTTTTGTGACTAAATGACTCATGAAGTCGTGCGGTAGAAATTTGTGAAGTCTGGAGGTCAAAAACACCCTCTTTCCAGGTTTTCAACTTACAATTTGAAGCCCTTTAATCGAAAAAAAATATTGAAAAACGGTAAACTTCGGTGTTTGATATGCCAAGACGTTGCCGTGAACGGAATAGTCGATGCGTCGTAGTGGAACTTATTATTGTATTATAATCGTATGTTTTTTTAAGTCGAATCCTTCATAATTTGGTCACTTTTTGAACATAACATCGCCAAGTAGTCATCTTCGGATGTCACACACAAATCGGTCAATTTCCCATCACTTT